>VVHJ01048625.1:0-12191 GCA_015107715.1 Tylochromis polylepis | reverse complement strand
ACACACAACAGCCGTGTGATGAATGTTTTCAGGCTGCAGACGCACATGCACTGAATTAGTCAGCAAAAGCACTAACCACCACTTGTAAATCTTCAACTTCCCCTCTGCTTCCCTTGTGGCTCTGTGCCAGGATAGCTTCCTAAAAATGAGCGTCAGTTTTACAGTAAGAGCTGTTACGTTCCTGGAATCTCCTGCCTGCCGACACATCACCACTATGACTTTTTCAAAAAGCTCCACATCTGAAACTAAATATCCTCTGCTTTCAGATGCACCACCTGATATCTGTTTGTGGGTGTTATGTTAGAGACTATAGGTGAACTGACAGCTAGTGAAAGATTCACGTCAAGGTCTGCTGGCAAGAGTGTAAACAGTCTGTGTGCAAATGGAGAGTCCTTTTTCAAAAAGTGTTGGCAGAAGTTCAGCGCTCAATATCTCTCTTTATACAGACTCGGATCTATGAGTGTATTATTTGTATCCACCAAGAACTAAAAAGATGGTTTAGAGACAGGCTTGATGTATTTAGTCCTTGTCTGAATTTCCAACTCAGCTTGTAAACAAGTTATGGAAAGTTTTTAATAAGCTGTCACTGAACCTTAGAAAAGCATGATGAAAAGGTCCACACCTACCGTCCTTCCTTTTTTTTGGTTTCAAACCACCTAAGATGAGGGGGAGATAGAAGTATCTGTCCAAACTGCCCCGTCGAGACTTGTTTAGGTTTCCTTATTCATTTAAAGATTTTCATGAACTGAGGTACCGTTGGCTTTTAGATGCCATCATTTGACTTTTCATAGACTGGAGTCACTTCCTGTAGTTTCCTTTGATTATCTACTGACAAAATGAGAAATATCAGAATTTGGCTGCCTTAAACAAACAAAGCCAAGGAAGCAAAGCTCAGGCTCTTAAATGCTCTAAAACCATTCACAACATGTTTGGACTTCAAGCATCACGTGTACATTGACTACACTGAATCTTACTATAATATTACCCTTAGAGGTTATACAACTTGATTCGATTGTGGATGTTGATTTTGGTTAAGAAAACATTATATTTAGCTGAAGAGTTGAGCTATGAGGACATTGTGGAAAGACACATGGGATTAAAAACTCATTAATATTTAGATGATCAGATAGGCTGTAAAAACAAACAAAGGTTTATTGAGGTTGTCTAAATCAAGCGCAGGCGGGGCTGAGATGTTACTGCATGGGAGGAATGTGAGAAGACAGCAGCCGGTCAAAGCAGAACCTAGGAGTCATCTGACAAACTACGACGAATGCTTTAAAAGTGCAGTTTGGGTAATGATGTTAAAAGTTCATATTCACAAGAGTTCTAGAAAGCTTGACCTCTGACCTTAAGGTCAAACTCGTCTGAAATTTGTTTTTGTAGATACACCGATGTTATCAATTTCCAACTTTATTGCATTCAAAACTTGGGTGTCCACGATGCCTTCCTGCCTGCCCGCCAGCAGGGTGAAGACACTACTGAGGGTTAAAAAAAAATAAATAAAAAAACATTGTATAAAACCAGAACTTCCCTTTAGCCAGCATGCTTAGTAAACACATCTGAAGTTGTGTGCTGTCCCTGTGAGAGCACCAATGTTACAGTGGTGTGAAAATGCCCCCTTTCTGAGTTCCTATTTTTTTGTATGCTTGTTGCACTTAAATGTTTCAGATCATCAACAAAGAGCTGATCTGAGCATAGTCGAGCAGAGTGTAAACGAGCAAATAACATGTAACAAATGTTAGGAAAATCTGTCTTTGTTTTGGCGTCTAAAAGCAAAAAATAAATAAAAATCAGCCGATATATTTGAATATATATATTTAAATCACCAAATACTGGTATCAGTTTTAAAAATAATAGATCTGTTAGGCTCTGATTTATAACTTAAAATATGGCCTTTTCACAGTCCTTAAGATCCCTTCTGTCTGAATCTCTTTTAACGTCACCCTCCCAGTGACACTGTATTCTGTTCTGACTGAACTATTTTTGCAGTTTTAGACTCTTTCAGCTCATGATTTTGGTTTTTCAGATGCCCTGCTTTCATGTTTGCTTCAGTCCAACTGTACCCATGCACCTGGTTTCCAGCTAAAATTAAATCCATTTCACATTATGGCTCCAGCAGCAAACAGCACACAGACAAAGTTTGCAGTTTTGTTCGCGTAGAGTGGTGGAACATTCAGCAGCTAAAGACACAGAAATTTTTCTCAGAAACAGCAAACCACTCCCATGAGTAGCACTGCCAACTACGCCTGCATATTAATAACCGTTGGACTCACATCAATAAGGACTGGATGTCTTTTATGTCAGAATTCATCATGTAAGAATCAGGCCAGAGCAAAGTTCTGTTCCAAAGGCCTGATCACGAAGAGTGGGAAGCGTTCAACACATATTCATTAATAGATAACACCAACAAACAGCCAAAGAACCACTGCAAAACACGCTGTGCTTCAAAGATTTTCAAATCGTATAGAATATTTTGCAATTACTAATCCTACACAGAGAAAATATAAAACACTGTAAAACAGAAAAAGATTAGGAATGAAACAATGAAATGACAGCAACTTTTCAGACTACTGTCAGGGGTTAAAAACAGACAAAAGCAACCCACATATGGCTCAGTGATCACCAACTGGAATTCAAATAAGTGATCCGTCAATCAACAATTGCGGGCATGTAGAAACCCATTATTTAGTGCAAAACACTGATGATGAGCGCATACACAGGCATGCGTATAAAAGATGTTTTAAGAATACAAGTGGTGCTGTGTGCGTGGATCTGAATAGACAATATGCACGACTGTGTCCACCATCTTCAGTGTTGAGTGCTCTTACTTTCAGGAGTCTCAGATTTGACTTGGAAATGAAGCTTAATGAAGACCCACTGAGAGTTTCACTTGAGAAGGTGTTTTAAATTTTGGTGCTTAGTGCCTTTTAGATTAGTCTAGTGTGATCTGGATTGTATTGCCCAATGGGCAATCACTCAGTGGGCATTATTAGTGGCAATATCTGACCTTGATTTGACCCTGACACAAAGCATACTGTGCTATTACAGGTAGCAGCCAAGGATATATGACAGAAGGATATATGAAGATCTCACCTGGACTAACTTGGCAATACAATGTCTTTTCAGCCCATCTGACAAGACAGCACATCTTCTCCTTCCCTGCCACAGCGCACCAATGAGTAGAGTGATCTTTAAGTGATATGTTTTACAGAAGCAAATGTACACTGTGGAATGGGGTAATCTTTCAGTCATTTTGTATATAAGACAGATTCTCTTTGTCACTAACTATTTGATTGGTGAAAGTCTACTACAGACACAGTTGTGAAGCCAAGATTACTCAGAAATGAGCGCCACCAAAAATTAGCTCATATGTACATAGCTAGCTAATTAACAGCCAGTTTTTAAATAGAAAAGGACAATCCAAGACAGTCCAACACAGGCAAGACTGTGGTGCCTAGACTATGTGAGGGTGAACAAAGTGTGCGCTAAGCACTGAGAAGGACAGGAGATGGAATCGTAGTACCATGTCTCCACTACTCTAGTTGCTTCTCCTTACAAATAATCACAGTCCAAGACAGCAGCACAGTTCCATCACATTCCGATTTCTTTCCCACAGTAGGAAGCAGTGGTATGCTTTGCATTACCATTTGCATTATCATGTTATTATTCATCATAGATGAAGCTGGTTAAGGGTCACCGTAACTATCCAATGAAAAACATGTCCATGACATTTTCTAGTTATTATTTAGTTACATCAAAGTCAGTGCAAACAAGGAATCTAGAAAAACATTGTTTGTTTTTTTAACCTATACTGACTAGTTCAATTGTGGGGGGGTTTTTATGTTGTAGAAGATGTGGCAAAAGTTTGGATGAATCAAAACTAGCTGTTAACATTTAAGTGTAGGCCTGAACTTGAACACTGCATGCTAAATCATACCAACAAACATCAAGGCTTCCCTTTTTAACCAGCATTTATTACTGCAGTCAGTGCTACATGTAGGCAAAAATTAAGCAATAACATTAGATGTTGACACAATGACTACATTCTAAACTCCATATATGTGCTCCATATATTGACTACTGAAGAGACTGAATGTTTATGATGGCTTTTGGAAGGTTACAATACACAGAAACAGAAAAGCTCTCATTTAAAAATGTTCACACTCCGTGTACTTCACTTTAGATAGCTTGCTGGCAAACACATGCAAACAAATGTGAAATTATTCTTACAAATGGTTGGGTAATACTGAAAGTGTGAAATTACTGGATGACTGACATGGTTAGCCCTAATAATGAAACTGGAACAAAGCATAGAGAAAGACACCAAGAGACAAGAGTTATATTGAGAAATCTTTGTAGGCGTTTTGCCAGCAACAAACTGTATATCTGTCATGCTGAGTCATAAAAATTACACATGCATTAGGCTGTTGCTTGATTTCACTTTCTTGCAAAGGCGTATTTGAGGAAGCATCAGGCTGTGGCTAATTTAAGACACAAAGGGTGAGTAAATAAAAGAAAAAGGACTTGCATTCTAGCGAAGAAGGAACCGTGGGTTAAATGAGCCACACTATGATGATGGGTATATCCCCCACCACCAACCCCCCTGGCGATAGCAACAATGATATGGCTGTAATGAAGGAGTGATGGACACTGAGGGAGGCCAGTTTCAGACAAACAGCCCTACTTCTCTGTTCAGCTCTACAGTATATAAGACAAATGAACAGCACAGTCTAGTCTAAATGACTCATGCAAAGACCCAGAGGAAGGCAAAGTACTTCAGTATATTGTATTCTATAGTAATACTTGTAGTGTAGTGGTTTACATGTTAAAAGGGGAAAGATCCCTCGTTCATTTCTGGAAGTAGACACAAATCCCTTTGTGGTTCCATCAAGGCATCCACCGCAAAAAGTCAACCATATCAAACATGTGGAGGTACCCACTGCAGTGACCACAGACAAACATAACTTCTAATTTGTGCTAATAAAATATTAGTGTATTCACTCTACACCTCCTTGTGTTTTCATACCTGGCAATTAAAGTATCCAGACTGACTTTAAGCCTTCCAAGCATGACGTCAGCATGACTTATAAAATGAAAATTCAGTAATAAAAGGGAAACTATCCAAAAAATTTTTGTACCAGACTGTAAGCATGCATTTTAATGTTATTTAATGCTACCTTTGGAGTGACATGGTGCTGCAGTGGTTAGCAACTCACAGCAAGAGGGTCCTGAGTTTGAATCCACCAGCCAGTTGGGGCCTTTTGGTGTGGAATTTGCTTGTTCTCCCTGTGTCTATGTAGCCTCCTACACCCCTAAAACAGGATAAGGAGGTAAGAAAATAGATGGGTGGATAGTTGGCCATTTGAACATGGGAGACTCTGAGCATCTACTGGCGCTTCTTCTTTTCTTCTTTCTGCCAAGTCATTCAACTCAAGGTGCTTCATTGTAATGTAAAAACCTTAACAATAATACAAAGAAAACCCCCAAATAATCAGACCGCCTCCTACGAGCAAGCATTTGGTGACAGTGGGAAGAAAAAACTCCCTTTTAACACAAAGAACTCTCTGGTAATACAAAGGGTCAGGGAGGGTCAGCCATCTGCCACGACTTGATGTGAGGGGAGGGGCAGTATGGCGACACTGGTTTCCTTTTTCAGTCCATTCAGAGGTTGCTGCTTGGTAAAAGATGGCTTAGAAAAGTCCTAGTTAGAAATTTAAAGGGTAGCTGAAACTAATTTAATGATTCAAAGTAGGTATCTGTGATTCTAAATACTGTTTGGCAAACAAAATTCACACTAAAGACGACTATAATCATGATCAATAAATAAACAAAGAAGATAAACAACGAATAAGTAGAGTCATTAAAAGTACTAAACTATTATACAACAGCTGCTTCAGACGAAGGACAGTTCGTGCACATCATATTATTATATTTTTACTGTCAACCTGAGAGAGAGCTCAGCATTCTCTATTATGCAACAAATATACTGTGTGTTGTATCTAAAACATTATATAACTTACTGAGTCCAATGCTGTAGTTACATCACAACCTCTCTGCTTTGGTCTTCTTCCGCTTCTGCCTGGGTAGAAAAAAAACTGAGTTATACACCTGCTAGATGGCCACAGCTAAAAAGCGTCATGTCATGTCATGTCAAAATGTAATTTCAGAGATGAAGAAGAATAATAAGCACTGCAGATCACAAATTATTCATCTGCTTTTGGCCAGAGTTGGTCAATAAATGTGTTGCCACTCCTCTCCGACCGTGACACATAATCCCGTCTGATTTAAGGGACGGCCCTTGCCCATTAGTCACACTCCTTAAAGGACTGGCTTATGGACAAGCAAAACAGGACATGAGCAAGGAGCCACACAAGAACCAGTGAAATGGTTCCCCATTGATGTTCCTCATCAACAACTTGAAAAGTGTTTTCACCCAAACCACCACTAGGACCACACATGAAAAAAGCAGGATGAGATCACATAGAGAGCTGCAGAGTAAGAGGCTCTCTCACAGTGAGCTGACGCTCGACCCAGCACATAAACACACCCCTCTGTGACACAGCCTCTCGGCTGATACTTCCAACTCAAACAAAGTGCTCAGCCCGGTCGCTGCCTCCTCCCAGCCCAGTAGGAAATGATGAAAGGCAGCCTCATGTCACACCTCTGGCTCCTGTTTTAGGACACTCCTTTGAACCAAATTAATGGTCAGGTGTCAGGGTTGGTGAAAACCTGTTTTCAGTGGTGATTTCTCACTTTTTTCAGACAGGCTAAGCAGGTAAAGTGAGAGGAATTAAGGCTGGGCAGATAAAACAAATGGATCAGAGAGCTATGAGGTCACTCAGCTGACAAGTGGAAATTCCCTCGTTGATTGAATGACATGAAAGGACAATAGCACTGGTTCCATCCAAGTTTCAGTCTAGTCATTTGACACCCAAGAATTGAAGTTACTGCTTGGAAATTACCACCTAAGTTGCCTGTCTAAGTTGTTGTGTCTTCAGAGTTTGTTGACTATGATGCAAAAGTATGATGCATTGGGTTAGAAAAATATATTTAAAAATAGTATTATATTACAAGAAAGTCAGAATTCAAGATTTATGGTTGTGATGTCACAGATTTACAAGAAACGCAGTTAGATTCATGTACAACAAAATTTCAGTGTCTTAGTAATTCTCCAAAAGCATGTGTTAGCAGCTACGATGGCTGCTGTATGTTGTGCTGATGCACTAACCTGCTGCTTCGTCCCCAAGAGAACAAAGCAAAACAAAACAAAAAAACAAAAACAAAAAAACCCCACAACAACAACACAGGACATGTTTCACTCCCTACCTGCATTTAGTATCTCATCAAGACTCCCAGACTTTCACTTCTCCGCTCTACCTGACACACACACTGACACAACCCCTACCCGATAGCCTCTCTCTCTGTGCTGCCTACCTGGCATTTCTCTGATGACAGCAGAGCACTGCAGAGACGTGGCGGGTTAATTGTTTATGGCAGGAGGGCTGGGTCGATAGCAGTGGATCCTGTTACTTTCCACTGACGTGAGTTCATGGAGGAAGGCACGCAGGCAGGTAAACAAACCCAGGCGAGGTGAGTGTGTGGGGCAGTTGAGCGCGCTCATACACACCCACCTACATAGGCACTCCTGTAAACAAGCCGAGCATTAATGACCTCAAATCTGCATAAAGTAAACACAAAAAGTTTGTGAGTTCAGAGTTCACTGCTGTAGTCCATTTTCACTCACCATCTCTTCTGTGTGTACAGCAGGTGAGTGCAGATTCTCTTGACCCTTCAGTTTTTTTTCTTCATTATTAAAATTTACACGCCTCCTTTTTCTTCAGAATGTGGTCACAGCAACCACCTCCTTTAAATCACAAAAACACCCACACTTCGTGTGCTGGCCCTATCTGACGCCATCCTCTAACTGAGCAGCAGCTTCAAGTGGTAATTCCTAGCTCTCGCTGTGTCCTGATAGTGACAGATTCACAGTTCCCGCTACTCTCTCCTTCTGTGTGTGTGTGTGTGTGTGCCTTGTCCTACAAAAAAAAATGGGTGTATCTCCCTGAAAAGAGTGAAAAAAATATGAGTAAAGAGGAAGAAGCACACACCCACGTGGAAGCTCCACTTTCCCTCCCTCTCTTTCAGTCTCGCTGTCAGCATTTCCTAGACTTCAGGATGCACCCTTTGTGCCCTCAGGCAGCTTGACTGTGATTCATAGTGTGTTATATATTTGTGTTCTCTATCCAGACAGCTGAACAGAATCCCAGCAATGTTAGAAGAATGGAAGGGAATAACAGGAGAAATTGTCTCCCACTCACATACTGTATGGGACTTGACTGCACGGGGAACTGAACAGATAATCCCGGCAGCGTTAGCAGCGTGCTCAGCCTGTTGAGCTACACACAGTGGGACCACACACAAACCCCCTTTAGCTCTGTAGTAGTCAAATAACTCCCAGTTCTTCTTGTGCTCCGTTAGTCTCCAACATATGAACTGAATGGTAAACAGCAGGAGAATGAAAGCAGTCGAGGGACTCTATAAAAAGAGTCTCTGTCTCCATGGCAATGCCAGAGGCAAAGAGCCCCCCCCCAACCACCCCAATCCTTTCTGTACACATAGGGAATTATGGGAAAGCGGATATGGTCCACATAACCTCTCTGTCGGGTACCAGGCATATTCAGAGTCAGATTCATCTCCACTCACGTAACACACTGCTGTGTTACCGAAAGGTGGGCTCGTTTACTCTATCACTACATGCAGGTCAGAGGTCAGGGTCAGTACACCAGTTTACATTGACTTGATATGAACAAAATTGTTACAGACACAAATCACAGTTCTAAAACTGATTCCAGCGCAACACCTAACCCCTGTTCAAGGGATTTCAGTGTTGTAGACAGATGTCCAAATGGGCAATAACAGTTTTGCTAAAGTTGTAAGACATGATTTGACATTATAACTCACAAAATCAAATATATCGCCTTAAGTGTTTTTTTTGTTTTATGTTTGTTTGTTTTTTGCCTTTTCTCATGCAAATAGTGAAATTCAATGAGCATCATCGACAACCAGTAGGCTCTTTCAACCAGATTTATGTCCACAGCATTGCTCAAAAACTGCAACCAAAAGCGCCTTCTATTTTTCTAGTTGTAGTTCTGCAAACAGTGACCTGGCAAGATCCCCTGTCTTTGCTAAACAAATACTTGTCTTTTGATGTGGGAGAGTATAATTCTAATGTAATGTAGTCACGAGGTTAGTGCTAAAAAATTACCTCTGTCTTTCCCTTATCACGTTCCTTTAACCTTGATGGAAAATGTCACGATGAAAGGCAACAAGGAGAACTCACAAGACAACTGCAGTGCTTACAGAATACTGGATTATTTAATAGTGTGATGGTGGATGTTGTTGACATGGATCATGCTCTGGTGAATGACAGTAGCATGCACCACAGACTTATAGTTGAAGCTGCCGTGGCTCAGGTGATACAGCAGGTCGTCCACCAATCACAAGTGGATCAATCACTGATACAAAGTCTGGTCTGGATGCCGAAATATCCTTGAGCAAGGTACTGAGCCCAGACCTTCCCCAGTTGCATCCACTAGAGTGTGAGTGTGTTTGAATGTTAGAAAGTACTTAGGTATAGATAAAAGTGCTGCATGAATGTGTGATTGGGTGAATGAGACTTGTAGTTAGAACTTGTAGTGTAACTCCTGACTTTGTTAAGACTTTCTGTGACTGAAGTAAAATCAGTTACTGATAATCCTAAAGACTGCCAACACAGCAGCACTAAAATTGATGGTATGGTAAATCCTAAATTCACTTTGATGACTTTAATAGAACTCATAATGGCTTTTATGGATTTGTTTTTCAAAATCCAAGTGCATCCCATACAGCAACCACTTCATATAGAGCACATTTTATTACAAAAGGGTTATGTTCATAGTTCACCTATAAAGTGACTTTAAGGTATTGTTGAAGGTTCAAGCATATCAGCATTTCAGCAGGTCATGGCATGAATTGAAAAAACACCACTAATTAACATTTCCATGATCTGTATCCCTTGTCGGTCATGCCGATTGTTTATGGGACATGTTTAAAGCAACAAATAGTGTGTTGCTGTGAATTGTGGTTCAGCATTATCCGTCTTAATTATTTAAATATCCAATCTATCTCATGTTAAAGAAGATAACAAGGGAAGCACAAAAACACTTTTTGTTACATTTTAATTCACTCAGTTGGGACTCTTTCTGAGAAAACGTGACTACTTGACTACCATTTCAGTTCTAAATGTGTGTCCCTTTAACCAGCTACAGCTTTTTGTCTCCAGTGCATTTCAGAAGTATCTGGGCCACAGCAGTAAACATAAATACAGCTGCTAAGAGAAGGTGAGAGCAGGAGCACATGCGCTGTGTCTCCAATTAGAGAGCATGATCCATGACTACAAACACACATGGCTGGGTCAGACCTTTATAAAAGTGTGTGTAAGTGTGTATCTAAAAGAGAGGAAATAGAGAGGGGGTGCACATGTGTGACCTGAGCGATGAGCGGGTTTCTCACTAATGAGGCTGAACTCTAGTTTAACTCCCGCAGAGATTCACCTTCTGACGGAATGAGGCCTGTGTTCACACATGCACACGTACAGGAGAGCAAAAACAAAATGGAAGGACAGCACAATATCCACGTGTCAGCTTGGCAGGATAAAGACGTAAAGCTTTGTGTTTGCCTGTGTAGGTGGGGATAAAGTTGTCCTGAATGGGATGTTATTGCAATGCAGGGCAAAGACAGCAGTGCCACACCCAGTCATTCACAAACACCAGTCAGACTCCAGGTGCGCTAGCAAAACATGGGGAGAGAAAATGCTGCATCAACAGACCGTGTTCACAAGACAACGAGACACAAGGAGGTGGAATAAAACGGCACAAAATAGGCAGAACTTTTTCACTTTAACCGCACTGCTGACTACAAGCACACCACCTCGACAAGGAAAACCGGATCCGAGTTTGAAACAGAAAAACTTCCAGAACAGCCAGTTAGCTGTTTCAACTTCCACTTCTATACAAAAGAAGTATTGTCTTCAAATTAGGTTTCTATCAGTTGTTTTCCCAGTAATCTATTACATTTAGGAGCAAGACGGGCGCTGGTTTAGTTCACTGGGATGAGCAGCTGACCATACGCCATATGGCTGAGAGCGGCTGGTAAAGGTTTGAATCCGACCCGTGGCCCTTTGCTGCATGTCTTCCCCTCTCTCTCTCTCCCTCTGCTTTCCTTTAGGACAGTGGTTCTCAAAGTGTGTGACTTTGTTCTGACAAAGTTTTGACAAAGTTGACAAAAAAAGACAAACCAAAGTTCTGACAGGTGGGGCGGAAGTTACCTGGCAGAAAAGTCATGCGGAACTAATGTTTAACATCGGAATCACTTTTGGAAATTCACGGCAGTTACGTTAATAATATGAACATCCACTGAAAATCTGCAGCCGCAATAAAGTGTACAAAAAAGCGCGAACATGTAGTCGGGTCTGTCGTGCATCGTTTACAGTGGCGCCGAAACCCAGGATTGGGGCACGAGAGACCGGACTTTCGCACTTTTCAGTAACTTCTTTATTGCGGCTGTCGACTCACACACGCGGCTGCAGCTTTTCGGCTACAGCCTACACACATCAACAACAACAACAGGACGTAGTTCGTCCTGTTTCAAGCCGGCGAGGCGTGATTGCGGATGCCGCTCAGGTACGCCCGCCTCCTCCGCAGCCACGCAGCAGACCACGCCCCACCACAGCTCTGCAGTCAAAAACAGGCTCACTGCAGCCACTAAGAGTGAACAGTATTAAACTCTCACTAAATTATATATTTTTCATCTCTGTTCACAAGTTTCTGGATTTCTTTTTTTTATAAGACTAAGACTGAACTTTATTTTTCCATTTCTGTCAACGTTCACATTCTACTTGTTGCTTTTGTGAAGAAGTGGTGCAGACTAATGAAGCAGTCTAGTGACAAAAGTTACAAATAGTTGTTTGAAATGAAAGTTGTTTGTTTAAAACAAAAATTACTGAAGGATTCATTGTGAATGAGTTTATTATCTAAATAAAGTTGCAGCTATCTCTGTCATTGTTTTGTTTAGATGGGGCGTGAAAATATTTCTTCCTGCCATGTGGAGAATGGTGTAAAAAGTTTGAGAACCACTGGCCTAAGGGAAGTCGG
>VVHJ01048622.1:0-11759 GCA_015107715.1 Tylochromis polylepis | reverse complement strand
TGAGCCATATATAATGCAAATGCACTGTTAAACTTAATAAATACATTGTACTCTTTTTAAAAGGAATTCCAACATTTTTCTAAATACTTTAAACATTTTTATTTTGCATTTTAATGTTTTTAATATTTCAGCACATTTTAGTAAATGACATTTTTAACCTGGTTACAAACAAATAAGTTGATTGACTAAAATAAATAAACCAGTTAAAGAAAAACAGCAAAATGTATTAAATAAATCAATAGGCTAACACACAATAGATCGTGTTTGTTTATACATAATCTGTATTCACATGTATCATGTTGACAACAACAATGTTAATGTTTGGAAATAAAAAAATATCATATTTATTAATCGTGTAAATTCCCTGCACCTGTCATAGACGTCCACATGTCATCCAAAAAAACGACCCAGTCCAAAGTTCAAATATTGAACATCATATTGACGTCCAGGTCGGGTCACGGTTAGACGTCCAAATGGTGGAACTAGTTTGGGTGTCGTACAGATGTCCAGAATTTGTCATGGGCCGACCGGCCCAGTATAGACACAATCTGCACGTCCGCCCAACGTCCAGTGTTTAGTGGGTTAGTAGCTGAAACACAGAATAGTAATTTTATATTGTTCTTTGTACATCCACTTGTACAAATAAATTACTGTGCAAAAGTCTCGAGTCACTCCTCATTTCTTTATATTTTGCTAGGAAATTGTGAATTAGTACAGCAATTTAATGAAATACATCCAAACATACATGGAAACGCAGTATACAAGGCACAAACATTATTTTTACAACTTTAATAAGCTTGAAAGTCAGTATTTGATATGATCTTTTTTTTTTTAACATAGCTTGAACTCTCTTAACCAAACTTTTTCTCATTTAGTCTTCAGGAATAGATCTCCTGGCTTCTTGGTGTATATTCAAAACTCTCCTTTACATGTTGGCTACCTTTTATTCTATTTTCTGCTTAAAAATGTTACGGTCCACCCTCTGAGAATCATTGCCATGCTGAAAAACAAAGCCATTGTCATTCAGACGTTTTCCAGATGGTACTGAATGCTGGACCAAATCTGACAGCAGTCTTCTACATTCATAATTTAATCAATTTTGATAAGATCCTCAACATCACTCACTGAAATGCAGCCCCAAATCATGACGGAGCCTCCTCCATGTTTTATAGATGCCTGTAGACACTCATGATTATCATCTGAACCAAAAAATTCACATTTGGATTCATGACTCCATAAGACCTGTTGCCACTGATATTCTGTCCAGTTTTTGTGTAATTTGGTGCACGTCAGCCTTTACTCCCTGTTTCCCTTCTCAAAGAATAGCATCTTTGACAAACACCCTTCCACTGACAACATTTCTGATGAGGCCTCAGTTTAGTAGTAACAGTAGATGAATCAGCTGAAGGGCCAGATTTTCTGTCTCTTAAGGACAACTTTCAGTTACAGTAGATAATTTTTCAGGTTTACCACTTCTTTTGTCCTCCACTTGGCCTATGAGCCATAGGTCAGTGTTAAGTGGTTTAACAAACAGAAAAAAACCCATTCCTCTGAAAATGGTCAGGTACAAAGACTGGACTGAAAACGAGTGAAATAGCAGCCAATGACCAAAGAAAAAGTCTGACCTTCAAAAAGCCCAGAGAACTGTTGCAATATTGCAAAAGTTACAATAATGTAGCAAAGAGGGTAGACAAAACAGTCCATTTCCTGACAGCTGCACACATGATGTGATTCTGTTGTGAAGCCTAAAACAATAAATCTGACAGAGTCTGTGTTCTACTGATGTTTGTGTTGGTTTTGTGTGCACAGAATATTTTATTGGCTGCTTTTATTAACGGATAATGGATCATGTTTATGTAATAAAATATGTTGGAATAGAAGCTCTAAATATAGCAACATAGAGAGTGTGTTAAAGGTTAACTTTTCATCTTCTGTAATTATTCATCTGGCATAAATGAATCGCAACGTCAAAATAATTTGCTCTTGGAATTGGATCAAAAGCATCCTGACAGGAGGAAACATCTGAAGGTTTGGTTTTTAGAAATTGTTACACTGTTGTGCAGAATTAAGCGTTTACGTATCCCGTGGCTCATCACTGACTGCTATTGGTTAATCATCCAAGAGGCATGAAGTCGACCATTTGGATGTCTCTGCTTCGACACAGATTTCACTAAATGGAGAAGTTATTCTGGGGCTGCAACAAGATCATTTGGACTCTTGTCAAGGCTTTAAATGAAAACCACAAGAATTCGGAGCGCTCAACCCAAACCATCGGCTAATCAGGCTGGAGACTTGGAGTATACTGAGTGGTTTTCTCACAGGTACCAGAGCAGTGAGTTTGACTCATTCAAAAGCAGCCCTTTACAGCAAAAATCAGTGCATCTGCCAGAAAGTACTCCAGTGACTGGCTTTCTGATTTTTCCCATACCACTTTGTGCCGAAAATGAAGTCTTTATGCTTATTGTGGATGTGTTGCAAGTTTATACTGCCCACTGTGTGACTGCTAACTATGCTGCAAAAGTGAGTAAAAAAAGAAATGGTTGGGTTTTCAAGAACAGCTCTGCCCACATCCACAAAAATGTTACGAGGATATGTAATGTTTATTCGAGAAAATAGTAATCACATAGCCTAAAAATAACTGTCAACCAATAACTAGAATCTCATTATCATCAATGCTATGTTAGCTTAAGATGGTCAAATAAAATAAAATAAAAGCTTTTTGAAGAGGCGTTGGCATATCAGGCCTGCAAAGATTTAAGAAGTCTGTTTTAGGGGAGAAGGTCTACAATGACTAAGGTTTAACCAATTCAATATGTTTATGAAGGCTGTTGAATACTGTTTGAGTACTGTCTAAAAATCTTGAGTGACCCTTAATTTCTTTTTTATTTTGCTTTCAATGAGACAGACTTTTTTAGTAATATTTTTAAAGTAGTCTTGAGTTCTCCAGGCTTTCTGGAGGTCTTTCAAAGTTCTTTCAATCATTTTTAGTCTAGTCTTTGCACCTGATCAATTTTAGAGGAGTGTTTTTTTGGCTTACTCTTTGTTAAGTCACTAAACACTGATCTGTGAGTCACCCAAGTGTAAAAATCCCACCTAATTAAAGGAACCAACTAATGTTGTGTCTATGCATAACAGATAACTTGGCAAAGAAACTTTAAAGAAAGAAAAAATTAAAATAGTATCTTTAGGTACTTTGCTACTTGGAGACTGTCACAAAAAAAATATCAAAATTTAAAAAGTTTTGGTTCCAATCACCATCAGTATGTATGAAGGAGGTCAGGAGGGAGCTGCGACGGTGAGTGTACAGCCATCTGCGAACACAGTGGAGGCTCTGTCATTGTTTGGGGCTGCATTTTAGCCAGTGGTGTTGGGGATCTTGTCAACAATGATTGAATTATGGATGCAGAAAAGTACCAACAAATTTGGATCCACCATGTAATACCATGTGGAAAAGATCTGATGAGCAACCGCTTCATTTTTTAGCATGACAACAATTTCAAACTCACTGTCAGTGCAGTAAAAGCATAACTGGATAGAAAAACACACACAAGAACAATTTCAGTCATGGATTAGCCTCTCCAGAGCTCAGACCTCAACAGCATTGAAGCAAAGAACAGAATAAAAAGGACCCAATATCCAAAAGAAGAGTTCTGAATGTCCTTCAAGAAGCCAGAGGAACTATTCCTGAAGACTGCTTAAATAAATTAGAAGAAAGCTTGCCTAAGAGAGTTCATTCTTCGTTGAAAAATAAAGGTGGTTATACCAAATATGGGCTTTTAAGCTTTTAAGAATTGTACAAACTCTATTTTTGCCTCATGGACTGTGTTTCTGTGTAGGTTTGCACATATTTTCCCTTTTTCCTGGCAAAATGAGGAGTGACTCGAGAGTATTGCACAGTAGTTTACTTGGTTATATAAAATGTAAATACATTTTCGTTAAACTTAAGAATGAACTAGGAACAACTAAAACTCTGTTACAAATTAAGGATAAACTGAACCAAAACTGAAAGCATGTTAACCCAGCCTGCGCACTGAAACCTCATAACCTACTGTTGTATAGCATGCAGCTTGAAAGTGTTACCCAATCTATATTCTCTTGTCAAAACTTTTTCAGAGATCATTATTCTCCAGAGTCATTTTTTATGCTAAATTATTGAAGACTGGAAAGCTTCTGACATTCTACAACTGAATAAGCATTCTTGCATAACAGACATTGTCTCAAAAGGAAAATGAGCTCCACAAACATCTCACTGCAAAATCTGCTAACAATACTGAAAAAGGAAATGCCTTAGAGGAAAACTGAATAGTCTCCAGATACATTAACTGGAAATAATAATCCTCATATGCTCTTATCCATTACAGGATTGCATTACAAGCAAATTAAGATAACCACATGGAATCAGTAGATGTGTAGATGTAGCTAAATAAAATACCATTTGTTCGAGTCATAATCTTTTCCTCCCATATTTAAATCCTGGACTAGGGGGTGATAAGACACACTTTGAGGTATCCACGTGTTTATAGAAGACTGACAGGTCCACAAATAAACCCAGCATCAAAGATTACAACTGAAAAAATAAACAGCATCTGCACAAGGGATTGACTTATGAACCCGGGCTGCCTTCTCAGTTGATTCCTGCTTCTCTGTTTCTGCTATTTGAGCAGATTTTCATGGCATCTCGCCTGAGCACAGTGTCCTGCAGGACATACTTAGTTGGACTTTAAAATGTGTATTTATCTTTTGCTGGTTATATGCGTTTGCAGATGCAGAATGATGAAGTCCATTATTGTGCTTTACTAACTAACAATGATCACTTCCCCATGTTCCAAACCACTAATTGGGCCACCGCAGAGACTTTCGCCAGCTCCCCTGAAACTAGCAATGAGCTTAACCCCCAAGAATAAATCTGCCAAAGAAGGGCTACAGCAAACAATGCGTAGCTTCTGTCAGAGGTCATCGAAATGATCTGTCTACAAATTACTTTGTGGGCTCATGGTAATGTGAGGCCTCGAGCACAGGGGGTCGAGAGCAGCAAATTCGTGTATCATGGATAATGTAGAATTGGTCTGAGCCCAAGAAAGCATCATCACAGTTCAGATGATCTCTCTGCGATCCTAACCGCTGACACAGAGGAAAGACGCATCACTGCAAAACATCGGATACACAGCCACAGCTCCCATATCAGATTCCTTGAATTGTTGGTGCTATTGAAATGCAGCCAGATGGAAACGATACAGCTGGTCCTTTGTCATGTTGTGATCGAGGAGGACTTACACAGAATTTCTGATTTATTTTCAGGGTGTGAACATCCAGCGAGACGTGACGTTTACACTTAATAGTTCTCCTACTGACAGCTTTTTGTCCTTGTGGGTCTATCAAACTGACACAGTAAAAATTTTCTTGACCAAATCTTAATCTGAAGCTGCAGGCCGAATGAGTATAAATATAGAAATCCGCGCTATAAGGCACGTTCATTGACTTGTCAGCACCTGTGTCACTAGCAAGTCAGCAGGTGCTTGCCCCGAGTGTTCCCCACAAAACTAGACCAGCACTATTCTCCCGCCAAATGCACTGACCTGCAGCAAAAGTTCAGCTGTCTTCCGCCCTCAAGGCAGTTAAGGTCAGACAAGAAAGCCACAACTGGCAAAGTAATCACTATAAAGAGAAGACGGAGCTGGGCCTAGAAGGAGGCAGGCACAAGGGAAGAGGACTGGGTGGCTCCTTAGACAAACGGAGTCATTAGCACTTTCAGAAGAAGTCCCAGCAGGGGGTCAGGACTTTGGGAGATTGATCTCAGTGAGAGTGTCTGAAGCCATGAAATGTGGGGGCAAACGCAAACCATAGGGAAGGCCACAAACGGTACAACGATCACAGGGCTGCAAGTGGAGCTTCGCTTTAAAAAGGGGTCAGGTGGCTTTTTCATCTCTGCTGAAGGCGTTTGGAAAAAGTGACGTGATGCACAAAGGACAGGCGCTGAGTTGATTGACAGACACCAGAAGACTGGGGGGGTTAGCGCTACTTTGCATCCACCCATACAACATAAACAAAAGGACAACAAAGCAGAAATAACAAGAGAAAATAGGGCAGCCTCGGAGTTCTCCCCGTGACAGGAGAATGAGAAATTGGACACATTAAGTGATGGATGCTAAACTGTCAGTTCTAATAGGCAGCAAGGCAGGAGCACTGTACTGCTGCTTCAGGAGTCCGGGAGAGAACAGTCCAATGATCAACACAAGGGAGCCAATTAAAAACCAGACTTTGGCAGCCAACTGCATTACACAGACCCTCATGTGACTTTGGAAACACATCAGAATCCACAGAGAGGGCTTTTTATTTTGTTTTTATTTTCTGCAAAAACCTATCCAGCATTTTTCAGTCTTCACACTACAGGCTGTTATCGATCTGCAGTCTCCTGTTAAATCACTGCACCTCCGCTATACATATTTCTAATAGACTGGCTGCAGGAGAGTCCCATTTCACCCCCTCGGTATGGTCGAAAAAAGAGATGAGTGCTGACATCATTCCCTCCTCTGATAAGATGGAGAGCCAAATGACAAGGTCACTGAGGTGGAGGAGGTGAGTCTGCAGTCTATTCTGAAGATAACGCGTTTCAGTGAAGGTTTCTTTATGCCGTTGCCTGCAGAGATCAAACACGAGCTGCCTTTTTTCACTCCGCGACTGAATTTGTCTCAGTTCTCAGTGTTAGGCTGTTTTTCTATCACTAATTGGAGAAATGACTCACATATGCCGGATGCAGGAGATAGCTTGAGCTGACGAAGGTCACTGATATGAAGTTCTTCATTTTCTTTCACATGCTTTGAAACTGTTTTTAAAGTGCTTTGTCTTATCTTAATTAAAAAGAAAACACACAAACTGAGATATCTGCCAGGTGTCTGTACGTGAGCGGCAAACATGTTGGCAAAAGAGATCAGTTCTAAATGCAGTGAAGTTATTTTAGTGTGGGAACTTAGACACTGAAAGATCAGCTATGCTGGAAGCAACTAATTATATGTTGTGCAATCAATCAGCAGCCAATCAAAGGAGCAGCACACAAATAGCTTGCGATTGCAACTCCATTTAAAAAGCAAATACTGTTCATAAACGTATAACAATTCAACACTTGCATCTTCAATAATTTATGAGAGGATGCCACACATGGAAAACACTTCAGATATAATGCAAAACATATGGATGGGCCCTCAAAGAGAAAAGTGCTCATTGAACCCTCAGAAGCTTGTTGTCTGCAAAAATGATTGCACTAAATTGCGATGTCTCCGCATACTAAAATACATTAGCAGACTTGGTGACAGAGAGAGTGAGTGCAGTGTCAAAGATGTTTGAGGATGTCCATCCACCTCTGCGTTGTAACTGCCGGGGAAGGCAAGGCAGTCTGGAAATAGCACTCCCCAAGAAGCCTTTGGTGTCGCCTCATTTTACACTCATATGACCCGCGGTTCCACCTGACTGACATTCACAGAGTCTTTATATACTCTCTCTGAAAACAAATAAAAGCTCACTGAGATATTGAGGAGGTTGCGGGTTTGCGGTCTTTAAAATAAGGTGTCAGACTCAGTCATCCTTGTCTTCTAGCAGAGGTGATCCCCCGCATTACTGCGGTTCGTCAGCCGGGAAAAAGCAGCCAGTTCATCTATCACCATTAATCCCCAACGGACTTCCCCTGTCATCCCGTAACATCTGTCAGGCACCAATGCCAAAGAATGATAACATGTCACATCTGCAACACAACATTAACAATAACTCTAACTCATCTGCTTGAAGATCATGTATGAAAACACATGTCTGTCAGCCTCATGTTCACGAGCTAGGATCAGCTGAGCCAAAATTCTGGTTCAGTGAGCATTTCCTGTAGCAAAACTAAAAATACGAGCAGGTTTCTTAAAAATTGAGAATTGAGAGGAGCGATGCGTGCGGGGGAGGGGGCAAGATTCAAACGGTCAACAGCCCGCTGTCAGTCAACACATTTGTCAGAAAATGTTTTCTGTCCTTACATCTTCATCTGGTGTTTTGAGTTACGAGGGTCTGGTACAGTGGAAATACAAACAGCTCACATGCGCACGCTGGAATCCAAACAAAGATTCAACAGGTCATTGCACCATAAAAATGCCTTTCAGTCATCAGTCATTAAGATCAAAGATTTGCAGAGCATGATGTTTGGTAAACAATGCATGCAAATATGTCTAGCAGACCCTTTCCGTTGCTGTTGGGTTAGTCCGAACTGAGTTACAACCTTCCAGTTCAGCTAAATAAAAACTTGTTAAGCACCTTCCACATCTGTTCAAAGTATTCAGACAAGCTTTTAATCATATAGTGTATATTGATCTAAGTCTGGTTAGGATTTTAGAATTGTGGTCTGTGGGTGGCGGGAATCTTCTCACCATGCTCTATTTTAGGCTTAGTCAGAGACAGTGTGCAGACAGAATCATTTTTCCAGTTGGGGGAATGTTAGGCTGTCCGTGTGAATTCCTTTCCCCTAGTTTGGGGGATTGACCCCCCGCCCCTTTGCCCCACAAATCTTCAGGTCCACAACTCCTTTACTGCTGCAGTCCAAGATGGTCGTTATGGCTGGTTAGAAGAAACTAAAGGGCAAAAGGGAAGCCCTCGTTCTCTCAGTCATGTTCATGTGTGAGTCTTTAAGCAGGAATTTGCCACCAGTGGGATGCCTGTTTGCCATGTCACCATGGTTTTTTTTTACACCTTCAGGTAACAACTAGAGTTCTTCTTCTTTGAGGTTTTTAAAGCCATACATGATATATACTCCAAAACCAACTCTGTTGGCTTTCTTCTATTGACTTTGCACAAAATCTGCATAGGCTGGGTTGCAATACTGTAAGTAATACCAAAGAAAAACAGCAAAAACAAACACACAGGGTCAAATAAATTAAATTGGTACACTCTTTTTTCAAAAATAATCTCGGCTTTGCTTTGTTATCTCCTGCCTCCCCTTGCCATTGTTGACATATACACTTATCAAGTCTAGATCATCTGTTTTTGCCTTTAACTCTCTCATTCCTCTCAGTATAACTCCTCCGATCCCTCTCACTCACGCCTACTCATTCTATTACCATGTCGCCTCTCTCTGTCCCTCACCGCCTGGTACAGTCAAGAGGATGAAATCACTCTATTGGTGAGTGGCGCCGCCACTGTCACTGGCATCAGACAGCTCCAGAGAAGGCCGTAATTAAACAACTCAAGCTCTGGTAATTACCCTACAGTGGCCCTAATTACCCCATTCTCAGGGTGATTACAGCCTACAGGAGGAGGGGACCAACTACAAAAAGCCCTCCCTGTCTGCGTGATGGGGGGTAGGGACAATGGCAGTGGGGAAACCGTGGGGCTTTAATGCAGTGTCACTGTGGAAATGGAGGAAATGAGCAAGTGCATTTAGACAAAGGCGCTCTATTGGTCTTGACGAAAAAAGCTGTGGTTCACCCTGGAGAACAGGTAGCACTAAAACAAGTCACAGAATCCTTGAAGGAGGACAGCAGGATAAAGGTGTTTGTCAGAATAAAGGCTTTGTGCCCCTCATACAAAGATTACAACGGCAACAAAGACCACAACAAGATCGAAAGCTGTTCACATTGATGTACCACCTTGAAACTTTGCCAAAAGGTTACAGTCTATCGCGTCCATCAGGCAGTGTTCGGGAGTGTATCTTACACAGATCAGCGCATCTCCTCTCTGTCTCAGCAATTTTAGTACAAAAATGGCTATGCTGTTCTAAGCATATCGCTCTCTTCCCTCTCGCCTTCATCCCTGAGGAGGTGCTGACTGGGGGAGGGATCGATGCTCCGCTCCAACAGACAATGGTGTGTCGATTCAGCACCTGGGCAAAGGGACAAGGTAAAAGGGGAAGAAGAAAGTGACATTTCAACTAACTCTGAAGAACTTATGAAATAATTTGTGAAGGTGAGTCATCTTGTTGCTTATAGGACCCATGGGACCATCACGTACTTGCCCTCTCCTTTGATGGAACAATGCAGTAAAATGAGCCCCATTGGGATACATGCTGCAACACTGAGACAAAGGTATCCAACACTTATGAGGTGGATGATTAATTCTGGATATGGCATTAAAGATGATTTTTGATTGGTGCTTACTGTAATCAATTTCAAAAACCTATAAACGCTGACAAACATGCTGTATGGTTAGAATGCTAAAACGAAAAAACTATACAGAACTTGACTAATAATTCCAACCACCAACCCACCACCACAAGAACCTAACAAGCCAACTAAATGTACTAGCACTAAAGTAACTCTTTGTTTTGTTTGTATTGTATTTGTACAGTAAAGTTAATTATTTCACACAATTTCATTGATCTTTAGGTGGCAGTAACACATTAAGATATCCAAAAATGTACCAATGACGGTTTCAAACTGAAATCATGTCCAAAGAGCCTTTGAAATGGATGAGGGCCACGTCTGTGACCACTCACAGTCAATTGCCATCATCAAAGCAACTTTGGAGTACCAAGATGCTGATAAAATGGCAAGAACGTGAAATCAGTCTGCTGTCTGTTTGCAGTTGAATGGGGTCAAGCTGGTGATTACAGGCAATCTGTTTGGGATAACACAGCAATTAACTGTGATAAATTGTGAAATTTGCAAATCAGTTGCTGTCTACATACAAAGAAATTCACATTAACTATTGCGTTCAGAGTCCAGCCAGAACCTCAGATTTGAAACAGAAATTCCTCCACAAATATTGATGTTGTTGCTGCAGGACAGCAAATTAACTGCTAAAGGACATAGGCACTCAGCAGCCTTGCTTTTACAGACTAGAACCAAGATACAACCATTTGCCAACCAGCTGAGTTAAGTTCTCTATTGCAAAGAGACACAGTACAAATTTCTTGTGCTCATTGTAAGAGATCAGCTCAGATTGATTGCAAAGTACTGGCAACCTGTGTGCATTTATAAATTAGATGGGATTATTGGCAGACTTTTACTAATCTGTTTGAGACTGATAACACAAATGGAACCACAAGACAAGTTATCTTCCACAAGGAGACCCGTGCAACTGTTTGGCAATCCAAAGTGGTCTGTAACTACAAACTCCTCTGTTATTTGTTTTAAGCGAATGCTGAAAACTAAATTTTATAGGTTAGCATTTCCTTAATCCATTTCTCTTCATTTTTGGCCATAGTTTGAATCCATGCGTGTATGTATGTATGTGTGTATGTTGGAATGAATGCCTGTCGGTATGGCTGATTATGTTACTGTTTATGCGTCTGTATGTTTTAACATGTACACTTATCTTCCGTGTTTATTTATTTGAACTGTGAAGTAATATATAAATAAAGTTATTATTATTATTATTATTATTTGTACTCCAGTATAGGGGTGGGTTTCAATTATCGATTTTCCGATTAAAATCGATTTTAGCTTGAATAACGGGATATCGATTCATTAAATCCTGAATCGATTTTTAAATATAAATGTATTTTGCCAGAATCTCAGGTTAAAGCTTTCATTTCAACAACCACCAAACAGATAAAACAGCAAATGAGAGCAGGTAAACGGATTCCACACAAAGACGTAAACGCAAAGCGCGGACCCGACGCATCTGTGAGCTGTCGGCTTTCTCACCCGACGCCACGTCCACGGACACGCCGTCGGGGCTGAAAGCTGACAGCTCACAGATTCTGAAGCTGCAGGTTTTGTCACTCTCCAACCAAAATTCACTGAACCAGCAGCAAAAGAAGCTCAAAACTACGCTTCACATTTGTTAAATATCGT
>VVHJ01048621.1:0-12555 GCA_015107715.1 Tylochromis polylepis | reverse complement strand
ATAAAATTTTTTTTGGTTTTTTTTTTTTTTTTTTGCTTCTCATTCATAAACTCTGTCCATACTCTTTCATAAGTCTTGCTTAGGTGTTAGAAGACATTAGTTGTGTCAGTGTCTGTGGGACCTGTTTGCTGGATAATTTGCCGGTACAGTTTTCTGCTCCCTGTCAGACTTTTCATAACCGAACCATGTCCATATTACAGAGGTAGCACCTTGTTTAGGAATGAGCTCCTCAGTTAGTTTTGGCTGGTCTTTCTGTGGTGCTTTGGTGACTATTACAAACTGTCATCTAAAGCAATGAAAAAATGTTGGAGTGAACAGTGTGCTAATATATCGTCATCCGATATATTTCATCATATCACACAGCCCTAGGCAGACGGGCCATTTAAAGGCCATGGTAAAAGGAAAAGAAAAGCTAGAATTCAATTTTGTTTATATCTGCCAAATCACAGCACAACAGTTACCTGAAGGTGCTTTATATTGTTAGGTAAAGACCCTACAATGAAGGGAACTGTTTGAAAATGAAATGTTCAGCCTATTTAAATCTGAGAACGAGTTGGGCTTTTCATGAAACTCAGGCATGACACTGTTTTGGTTTAAAAAACAAAACAAAAAGAACTGAACAAAGGTAATTATTTGTCAGTTACCATTGTGTATGTTTGCATAAAATACACTTTTGGAGTTTACCTACGCCTACACATCTCCACGTTTTTGCCTGTGCTACACACGGTTGAAGTCACAACAGCAGGGTAAGCGCTGTTAATCAAGTGCAACGCTCCATTATATTCATATTAGCAGTCCTGCTTTGACATTGATATTGTAGCGAGGATGATTATCTTGCATCACATGTTTGTAGAAAACCTTTCCTGAGCTGTTTTCCTATTTTTTTCTTTACCATTGAGTTCTACTTAAACTTAAAAGAAATTCTACTGGAGAAGTTTCTAAATGCAGAAAGTAATCGTGTTAAATAATCATGATCTCAGTACTGGTCAAAATAAGTCAGATCTTTGCACCAATTAAGCAGCCTTAATTGATCCTATTGTCTGACTGTCATGTGTTGTCTGTGGTGTTTGTTGCAGAAATGTGAGTTCAACATGGATAACCTGAGCAAACCAGAACTGCTCACCCTGCTGAGTATCATGGAGGGAGAGCTGGAAGCCCGAGACCTGGTCATAGAAGCCTTGAGGGTGAGTCCAAACAACACATACATAACACTCTTACTGTCTATGCGACTGTTGGGTTAAATTGAAGCTACTGCCTTTGTTAGAGGCTTCAAAATGCGATTATTAGCTGTAATTGTGATCCAGACTTGCATTGGTATCAGTTATTATGAATGATCATGAAGCCCTTTAGGGTTATGCCATTCTTTGTTTGCACCCGGCAACCAACTAGGCTAGCAATAATAACCGGATGACTAATGTCGCTGTTTGTGGCACTTCATCTTCAGGGATTGTCTTTGTGGACTGTCTGCCATTACACGAGATGCGCTGCTTTTCTACTTAAAGCATTTTTTTTTTAAACTACAAGCCTTATTTACCCACTCACATTCATTTAAGTGCTATTTTTCATACCTAAGCGGTTTCTAACATTCACACACACACCTGATGGATGCATCAGGAGCACTGGGGAATCGATCCCCCAACCTGGTGACTGGTAGACGAGCCACTCTACCTCCTGAGACACAACTCTGTTCAAATTGCCATCAAACTGTGAGGTTTTCAGTTCTATGCTCTAATGCGTTCACTGGTGATTGTATTTGTGCCTATATGTGTATGTATAATGGCAAGCCGATGAAGGTTGGGATGAGTGTTAATGGGACAACATATTGATTTGTGGTTACTAAATACTGAACCTGTGTCACCCTCATGCTGGAGGTTGCTCGTTCTCTGCTGGGGCAGGAGTTATTATTCTTCTCTCTCTGCAGTTCAGTATTTAGGTCATCACCGTTTGTTCACATTCTACTTTAATGGTGCCCTCTCAGGTACTTTGTTTTAAAGCAGGCTCTCAAAACAAGGTTGAACTGCAGGAGAGGAGAAGAATCTACAGGTGCTGCATGGATGAAATGGTGACCTCTGGTTTGTGTGAAAGGCTTCTGTAAGCTTTTCTGTTGCTATTGTGTGTGTGTGCTGTTGGCAAGCTGCTGATCTTCTCCACAGTTTGTTCAGTTTCTCTCAGACTGAGAATGTTATGCAGTTCTTCAGTTATCCACCTGGTTGAAGCTGAACAGATTCTAAACAGCTCAGCATCTATACTTCTGCAGTTTACTGTTATGTTTAATTCAGACCTTCTCTGGGTCTTCTGTTTTTTTGGCCATCACCCTTTCTTTAAATTTAGGACAGTCTGCCACCTGTTCTGTGTCTCTTTGTGTTGTTGGCATTTGTTTGTTTTTGTCTTGCTCCCTTGCTGCCACTTCACCCATGTTTTCCGCTGGCATAAAGAGTCCCTGCAGGCCCTATCTCCCCTGTGGATGGATATTCTGTGGAGGTTTCAATGAAATAAGCCTCCTCTCTGCCACCCTCACAACTCTCACAGATACAGAGAGCCTATTTGCACTGTCGCAGATGAGCCCCATCCAAGAGAGAGAGATTAAAGGGGAAGGAATGGGCACTGAAGAAGAGAAGGAGAAATGATAAGAGACAGAGTTAAAGAGTTAATAGAAGTAAATCTAGAGTGAGACGCCCTTCATTGTGAGTTCAAATTGAAGCAAAGACAATGGAGGGCGGGGGAGATGCAGAAAGACGGTGTGAAAATGGAGGCCTCATATTATCTCTGACAAAGCAGGACAGTGTGACAGACTGGATTATACCAACTCCCCCTGAAATAACCAAAAGAAAGGCATGAGCTGAGCCACCAGCTGCAAGGCTGCCAGTGACACTGGACTATGCAGTTTTTTCTCCCCCAACCCTCCACCAATCAAGCTAACCAGCCTTAATGGTCAACATCCCTAAAGCTCCTTAGACTGGCTCAGTTACAGAGCTACACAGAGAGCTGAGCCCTCAGCTCCTAATGTTTTTTGCACAGGTTCAGTGTGCTGCAAATTCCCTACTGTACCGCTTCTCTGATTCCACACCAAAAGTTTGGATCAAACTTCCATGGCTTGGCATGAGTACAGTGATCATTTGTGGTGTTTGGGTGTTATTAAGAGGCTTTGGTGGCGTAGATTAATTAGCATGTGGCTAAAGCTGGCTGAGCTGCCTTATCAGGCTTCATCCCAGAGAAAAAGAAAGGAGGTTGTAAAGAGATTAGCCAAACGACAGAGATATCACATGATTACCAGAGCCGACGGCTACACAAGTCACCTATTCTTCTGTGCCAGGAGCCTTTCAGGGTGCATGTGGAAACTGCATCTTTACCCTGTTCTCAGTGCAGGAAACAAACTGTTTCTGTCAGTGATCACAGACCATGGACATAAGGTCCATTTCCAGAATGATGTGGCTGCTTTCACCATTTTTACTTTACATTTTTACTAAGCTACTTGAGTCACTATGGATAAATTTTCCAGCCAGAACCAAGATTAAGTCTTTGGCTTGTGGCCAGTGGTACTTTCCCACTAACACAAAGAAATTGTTTTACAAAGACACCATTTTTAAAGCCTCTTTAGCACTGATGAGAGAATAGATGTAGGAAATCTCAAGGTCATTAAATCTCTTTAATGTTCTTGACATTTCACAGCCTGTCTCTATTTCTACACTGGCTAGAAATGAATGTTTTGAATGAAAGAAAGGAGAAGAAGAAGAAAAAAACGCTTTCATGCTAGATACTAAAATAGTTACTTAGTTTTGTTTGTTATCCTTTCAGAAGTTCTCTTTGCATCAGTGTCAACTGTCAGATGAATACAACCACAAAGGAAAAGGCATTTCAGTTATAATCATGATTTACATTTAACTAGAAAATCCTCCATTGCAACATCATCATCAGCAATCAGAACACAACAAGTTCAAGCACAAGTAACACACTCCTCATATTTTTTGGACGTGTTTACTCCGAGGGATAAAAGAGTTCTGGTCATGAGAAATGAATACTTATAACACATTATCATCATAAAGAGGTTGTGATAGATCACTGAGGGTTGCTTGCCCTTCCCCCACCATTCAGAACTCACAGGGCTCACATTATATTGTGTTGTTGCTGACCTGCAGTGTTACTGGACATAAATCTATAGTTCATTCTTATTAGCTGCATGAAGAATAATTGTAATCTTTTCTTGTAAATGACGCTTGTGTTTAATTTAGTTTTTCATCAGTCAGTGTCCATAGATACTCATATTTTTTGACACCTGCAGTACATTTATCATTGAGTGTTCGTGTGTTTTCCTCTTATGAAATCAAAAATCTTTGCGTCCTTTTGGAGTTTAGCTGAAGAAAACTAGCATGACAGAAAGAAAGAAACCCGTGTAGATAGGCACAATACTTTGATTCTTCTGTAATCAAACTAACAATGACAAACATTAAAAATGTCTCGTGAGTTCTTCCTACATTCAGAGGAAATACTTTTTTGTCGTTGTTTGACTTTGTTATTAACATAACAATTAGCATTTACTAAAACTGTGATGTATTAGTCAAAAAGTATTCCAACGATATCCATCTGATGCTTCTGAGAGTCATCTTTAGCTGTGAAAAAGCAAAGTGTAGTGGTAGCTGGCCTACTATTATATGGTTTTATTTGCACAGATACATTTATAGCATTACAACGAGCATTATTTTACACAGTTTACAGATTCTGATTCCATTATCAATATCACTTATCAATTTGATTCCTTAATGATTCTCTCATCAATTCTCACTGGGGATTTAAGCAGAATATCAAGGACAATGCATTCTGCAAATTAATTGCATGTGTGGTCAAATGTTTGTGCCTGTTGGAGGTATTTTTCCTTCTTTGTTGCGATCAGTGTTGTCAAAAAAAATCTATAAAGAAAATTCAGGGCACTATGTATTTAAAACATTTTTTTTAAACAAATCAAGATGTAAACCAAACTGTGCTCTGAGAAGCTCTGGACAGTCGGACAGTTTGTCAGACGTTTTCTCACTGTTATGTTCTTGGTCTCAGTGGGACAGAGAGATTGTACGGATGGAAGTGTGCAGATTGGACGCCTGTGATGTCGTGAAAAAAAGATTGGATGGGATGATTTCACTGGCAAGAAGCAATTATGTGCAAGGCCATTGGGGAAAACACATCTCAGTAAGCTGTCTTTAAAACGCTGTAGACAAGCTCTGAATGGATGTTATTGTCTGTTCACATACAGATACAGAAAGGTAGCAAGTAATTAAGTCATTTTAAAATACTCATCTTGAAGTTGGCAGTTATATTACTCTGCACCTGTTCTGGCATTGAATAAAATATTCAATTTATATATCATTCTTACTCAAATCTCTGAAGATGTCATTAATTATTGGAGATTGTTTCCTACTTGAACTACCAGGATGCTGTTTTCTGCAGTTTTAGGTCAGTTGGGGGAATGCAGTTTGAGCACGTGAGTGGTCAAGAAGGGCTTGAGCCTGGAGAAATGATGATTGAAGTCAAGATCTTGACTTGGTTGCTGACATATTAAGGTTGAGTGATGCATTAAAATTTTCCATCCAGCTACCTTCAAGCCAGATTTACAGCCCCTTGTTTGTTTCCATTTGAATAGCTCTTGCGACTGGTTATGGGAACCAATGCAGTGGCTATGAAAACAAACTTGTGTGCAGTCCTCCAAAAATGTAACGGTGCGTTGCTCAGTGGTGCTATACGAAGGTGAAACATTTATTACAAAGTAAAAAAACAAATGGCAAAAATCACAAGAATCACTGCAACAAGTAAAAAAAAAAGCCAAAACTGAAATGTCATTTTACAGAGCTGATTTTATTTTATTTATATATTTTTATGTATTTAAAATCTTTTCTTTAAAAAATAAAATTTTAATATGGCAGGTGAATACAAAGGTTTTTTGGGGGTTTTTTTTGACAGATAAACCAAAAACCAATAAGCAGTTCATTCTGAAAGAATGTTTTTTCTCTTTTGAATCTTTATTATTGCTTATTAATAAGAGAAAAGTATTTCTTATACAATAAATCAATGGAATAATCGATAGATTACTCGATTACTAAATTAATCGATAGGTGCAGCCCTGGACAGTTCTGTGCTCTGCTGACAGTTTTGTACTTTAATAACTGCTGGAGGAATCCAGATCACCCAGAGAATCGTGCCCAGATCAATTTACAAATGTTTTGGTGGGCCCTAACCAATTTCTTTTGATAATTAGCTTTTTTTTTTCTTTCTTCAGTAATTAGATATATCATACAGAAACGTATACTTACATGTACACAGAATAGTTTGAAGTAGAGAGCACTGTATCTCACAGAAGAAATGAAAAGCATTCATCGCAAAACAGCTTCACCAAAAGCTCTAAAGTGCTTTATATTGAATGGCTAAAATGACTCAGCCAGAGCTTTTCCATGTTTTTTAACAAGTATATAATATATGTTTTTTGGGTTGTTTTTTTGTGTGTGTGTGTTTGTGTGTGTCTGCGCACACACACCTGTTGTCTGCTTTGTCCGACTGTCTGTTTTCTTGATGATTTCCTCCTCCTTCCCTCTTTTCAGCACTTCTTGCTAGTACCACAGTCCTGCTTCTGGATGAGTGTTGAAAAAATAATGATGTACAGTTCAGACGTTTTCTTGGGAAAAAGCACTTTTGGGACGTGTCCATTTTGAAAAGGAATGAACTTTTTCATTTTTTTCTTTCCAGAAAAAAATAAAAAATAACAACGGATACTGGATACTCTCTTCTTTGGTTCTGAAGGCCAGCAGGTCCTCGGGTCATAAATCTGCAGGGGTTGTAAACTGATGCTACAGCTAACCTCTGGATTAGCTTGCATGTCGTCTTACTGAACATTTCAACAACTATGTCCACTAGCTAGCTGACTTTGGAAGAGACTGCTAGTCTCACCAGTATGGAAAGAAAGGGGTAGGAAAGATGCAGAGTACTGTATCATATAACTGTACCAGTTATATGATTTTGTTATGAGAAAAATGTCTTTGCTTTGATAATATATGGTTTCAGTGTGTAACATTTAACAGAATACAATTCTTTTGTGGGAATGTATAAAATGCTTTTCATTTAACTTAAAGGAAGCAACAAAAATACAATTTCTTGAGTAAAATTAATCTTATCTGCTTTCGCTTTATATTTGGTCAAATGCCCACTGTTTTCTCATATGACACTTTAAAAACTAGAACAAATTGTGTAATTATCTGTTTTATTGCTTCAGAACAAATATGTCCCATTTTTGAAAGTGCACTTAATTGCTCTGCAGTCCAGTAATCGGCCCTAAGGGGTTCATATGTGTACACTGTGTACCCCTCTTTCTGAGGGTTTAGGTACTTGTATACATTAATACATTAGTCTTAGCATGAATTTTGTCCTCTTGAGGTGAATTTGAATAAAAGTCTTATAGATATGATGTTTGTGAATCCAGATGGGCAGCTGGCATTGGCGCCACCCGGCCTCGTACAGGCAGGCTTCCTTGGGAAGTCATGTGATTTACCATATGACTAATAGATAGCATGAATCTGCTGTCAGCACTGGGTTCATACATGCTTAGCACAACACAACACATGCCCTGAGCCATCAGCTTTCTCTAGCGTCACGTTATCTTAGACCATCTAGCTATTTAAGGCATGCCCTGTTGCTGGGCTTTTCCACCCCCCACCCCCCCTGCATATACACTCACTCAGTAGTGTTTGACATGTACATCTTCTTTTATCTCCTTTTTTTGTTCACGTAAATCTTGTATTTTAGACATCCTGCCTTCCCTTTTTGTTGATCTTTGTCACTTGCTGCTTCTTTGTTTCTATCTCTGTTCTTATCTGTTTGGACAGACAGCAGGGCAGCTCATTACTCATCGTTACTGTCTTTCTTGGAGTCTCTCTCCCTCTTCATATGTCTTTGAATTTCTGTTCTTTTGCTGTGTCTCCCACTCTCCATCTCTCTCTATGGGCTATACAGCTAATCCAAAAACTATGAAAAACAAAAATCAGAGTGCGCTCTCTGAACTGCAAAAAGCTGCAATTTTCTTTTTTCCCCCTTACCAAGAGATGCTTCAGAGAGTTTCCCCTAGTGCAGGGGTGGGGAACTCCAGGCCTCAAGGGCCGGTGTCCTGCAGGTTTTAGATATCACCCTGGGTCAACACACCTGAATGAAATGATTAGTTCATTACCAGGCCTCTAAAGAACTTCAAGACATGTTGAGGAGGTCATTTAGCCATTTAAATCAGCTGTGTTGGATCGAGGACACATCTAAAACCTGCAGGACACTGGCCCTCGAGGCCTGGAGTTCCCCCACCCCTGCCCTAGCGCTTTGCAAAGAAATATAAATCAATGAATGGAAATATCTTTTTTATTCAGACCAAGCTTCATCAGCATGTCCATCTGACCCATCTTTTTTGGTGGGGTTAGTAGATATTGGAAATGAAATTATGATGAGAAAATCTTTTCAGAAAAGACAAGTCATGTATTTATTTAATTTTCTTTTTTATTCTGCTGGCAGAGCATGTATTGGATAATTGCCAGGGATTTGTGTGACTGTTTAGAATTAGGCCTGATGCAACAAAAGAGCACATAATGTGTGACTGTGAACTGAGAACTGCTTTTGAGCTGATGTGGAAGTATTTAACATTCAGCCACACATCACAGAATTCTAGGAGGTTGTAAGTAGAACAGAAGATTTAATAATTTAGAACAGAGTGATTTAACGGTCGATTAATTGTTGAATTACTGCTATTAGATATAGCAGATATTAAATAATCTGCAAAGGTTTCTCAGCATTACTGATTTTGAGTGACAGGTTTAAGGAAAAGTAGATATATTTTTTTTTATCAGTTGGTCTGGACTCTGCTGTTATGAATCCTCTTTGCAGTAGAGTTTTACTTACATCTTAAAAAACTGTCCAGCATAACAGATCTGCTATATTTGAGAAGGAGGAGTGTTTTTCAAGTATTCCTAGTGTTGGCCAGCAGTGATGCTAATGCAAAGGCTTTGGGAGTTAGGCATTTAGCTACATTTGGGTGGCTATAGCTCAGGAGGTGGAGCAGGTCATCTACTAATCAGAAGGTTGGGTGGTTGGTGGTTCAATTCCTGACTGCCAACCCCCTATTGAATGCCATATATGCTCTGGCAAGGTACTAACCCCAAGTTGCTCTCTGATGCATCCATCGCAGTGTGAATGTTAGATGGAAAGCACTTCCGCATAGGAATAGTGCTTGTATGAATGGGTGAATGAGGCATGTTGTATTAAGTGCTTTGAGTCCTCTGGAAGAGTAGAAAAGCACTATATAAGAATCAGTCCATTTACCATTTAGCTCTTTCTCCTCAGCCTTTTGTTTATTTGAGTCATCATGCTAATCAAACACTTCTTAAGTGGCATGGTGACATTAGTGGTAATGTTTGGCCATAAAGCACCGACAGGCTTGTGCTCGTCCATACTCTGGAGTCAGGTAGGTTAACCCTTTCTCTCCAGTTTTAGATACATCCACAAGCCAATCAGCATCAGGCTGTGATCTGTTTGCTGCCTAACAACCAGACCTTCTCCACTTCTCCAACCTTACTTCACAATCTCCCCCGACTCATATTACACCACCGCCCTGCGATATGCTGCTTAGGAATGAGGCTGCAACAACACAACCACAACTGCCAACCCCCGTTTCAAGGAAAATGGTACAGCCTGATAGTGGGTGTAGCCTCTTTCTTTTGGCTTTTTATTTTTTGTGGGTGGGATGATTTTTGAAGTGCTGTCAGTCAGTGCAGAAGATGGATCCAGTCCCGAGGGGGTTGATTGTCTCAGGGTTGAAAGAGCATGTCGGAGTGTGTGTATGATGTATGTAGGGCAGCAACTAAGGATTGTTTAAATTATTTATATTTTTGGCTTTTATTTCTTTGATTAAGTAGGAAATTTCTATTCCATTTAAATTTCTTACCATTTGATCAACAAAATATATATGCATTATACTTGAGCCAATGAAACCCATATTAATATGCTTAGTTAATAAAAATGTTATTACCATATATGCAGACATTTGGCCACTAATTCATCTATGAAGAAAAAACCCTTCTTGTCTGACAAGCCTTTAGACTTCTGCAGCTATTGTTTTAACCACACTCTGTGGATCATTTCAACATGTGTCCAGTTCATGAAGCAACTTGGTTATGTCATTGTACCGCCATGTATTTTTAAACACGCTGATCTTTCTAGCCTGTATGGCCAGGATATGGTCACAGAGAAGAGTGCTTCCTATAAGGAAAGCCTTCAGATTTAATTCCTTTATCAATGAAAAGATGTAGTGTTGATAACCGATTAATGTTATCACTCAAATATTAATTGAGGAGAACATTTATTAGTTTTTTTGTGTCATGTATAATGGTTGCAGCAGTCTGCCTTTGGGTCTTCACTGTGGTATCTTTGAAGAAGTCAAAGCTCGAATGACTGCAGCAGGGTGCTTAAGGATATAGATATAAATGTACTAACAAGTTGAATATGGAGCTGCCAGGTAGGAAAGAAAGAGGGAGACCCCAGAGAAGATTCATGGACGTGGTGAAGGAGGACATGCGAATGTGTGTTTTTGTGGGCCATTAATGGACTGTATTTAAGTATTGTTCTGTTGTCTATTCTGTGGGGCTGTAATTTGGTAGCATTATATTGAATCCAGATCCCTTTGGATCCCTGTTTAAGACATTTAACTAGTGTGTTTGCTAAATATATTCTCTACTATGAAATAGAAAGTATAATTAGCTGTAAAACCTAAACATTCGGGGGAATTCTGCTGAGCTGAAGGATTGATGGACTTAAACTATATTTGGTCCCTGCTCTGTGACATTCATCAGCCCCATCTTGACTCATTTTTCTGTTTGTGAGCAGAGGAATCTGTGTGGGCTCCTGCAGGGGACGTTGTACTGTAGCTGCAGAAGGAAAACTACAAAGTGAAAGTAATTAATAACTGGTAATTTATATGTATATATATATATATATATATATATATATCGCTGCCACGTTATTGTTAGGCTATACATAGACACACAGTCTGGCTGTAGGTTAAGGGGCAGAACTCAGACGTCTCAGAAGTTTGCAACGTGGTTGACAGAATACATTTAGCCTGGCCTCTCACAGTTACGGCATTCTGTAGTTTTTTTAAACAAATTCTTTATTTTACACTTAAATCTCAGTAATGGTTAGCGTTTTCTATCAAAATATAAATACCATTAATGAGGAAGGAAAAGCATTTATTAAGTTTGTTAGTACTTAAGTATAGTGTCAATGGTGAGTATATTTGAGCTTTTGATAAGCTTCATTTAAGGTTAAATGGATAATATTAAATCAATATTAAATAAATTTATCATTTGAGCATTATGTTAATTCAGGCAGGCCATAAAGTGAATATTTTTAAAATTGCATCCATGTGACAAAATACTGGAAACAACGAGAGTTGCTGATGCAAACACAAATAACAGTAAACTCTACTTGCATTGTCTGACCCTGTATAAATAAATTATTAAAGCAAAATCCAAAAAAAAGCATTTATTTAATTAAAAAAAAAACTTTGTTATCTGGTGGTTCAGCAGCCGAACCAGAAAATGAAACCATAATTTTATATCAACCCATCACTAGTCTTTTTCTGTAAGCTGTCTGTTTAATATTTGCACATTAGTATGTCTGTGCTATGTGTGGCCCTGTTAATCGGAAAAATTCTTTGCTGTGAATCAAAGCCATTGGTGAACTGCTGTGGAAGTAGGTCATAGAAACCATCCCGCTCACTGTCTTCCTCTCTTAATCCTCTCCCTCCCTTATATCCCTCCTCTTGCTGCTTATATGGGCCTATATTTCACCCTTTAGTCTTTTTTTTCTCTCCATTCTTTCTTTACACAAATTTATAAGATATACTGCTTTATGGAAGCTTTCATGGAGAGTGCCTCACAGCACTAAGAGTGCATATATTTAAACCATGGTTGGCCCTGTGGGAATCAAACCTACAGCTTCAGCCTGGTTCCTGCCACTGGGAATGTGGAATTTAATATTTGTGCTGTCAGTGAGGAAGTGGCAATATTTTCATTTACCAAGTCTGTGGTGGAATCTCTAGATTGTGTTCTTTATCTTCTGAAAGAAGTTTGATTTACAAAGATATAGAATGTCACCTCCCATTTGAGAAAGTAAAATCAATGTTTTTTATCATTTGAAAGTGTTTGTCAGTCTGATGCTTGATTGATGGTTTTAGTTTTCATAATCAGCTTTCCTTCCATTTTAAAAGTGAATGGTACCTGAAATCTGTTTTTAATACCAGAAACTCCACAGCTTTACTGTTACTGCTGATTTGCAAAGCTTATAAGGGTGGAGGAAGGATGTGAAGAAAATACCCCATGCTGGCAAGTCAGCTTTTCTCTGGATGGTTAGATTTTCAGATCTGTGGTGTCTCATTTAGTCAGGGTGGGCTGCTTGACTTATTTCAGTCTCAGTTTGTCAGTCAGGCTGATTAGATGGGGCGCCTTTTTACCTTGATTTCTTGACAAAAACAGCCTGAAGGTAAGGGCG
>VVHJ01048620.1:0-11617 GCA_015107715.1 Tylochromis polylepis | reverse complement strand
TGGTCTGTCTATGTGTTTGTGCCACAGGTGTGCACATGCAGCTTCCATCGTACCGAGGGTCGTCCTTACACCACCATCCTGCTATTTTTCTGCTTTTTTGTTGGCCTGAGCTGTGTTGGTGCATTCTACCTGCTCATTTACAGACATGTCCTGGTTGCAACACAGGCTCTGCTCCGTTACAGGTTCAGCCAACATTCATCCAGGAGGAAACCAACACCAGCTCAAGAGACTGATGATAGCGGTGTAAAGTCTGGCAAAACAAACACATGCAGCCAGGCAGAACTGGTTCAGGGTATAGAGGCAGCTGGTGAAAAGTTCTGCCAGTCTGCTCAAAGTTCATTTCAGACCTTAGAAACTGAGCCCCCATTTGAAGCTGACCTTGCACCACCTACTCCCACAAATGGAGTGCTGGCATCACGCTCCACAGTTGCAGCGGATGAAAAGGAAATTAAGCATGTAACATGGATGTGCTTAACTGTTTTTCTGTGTTTTGTGTTCTGCTATGTCCCCTTTCTGCTGCTGAATATAGCCGACAAACCAAACCACGCCCCTCAGGTACTGTACATGTTCTGTACGAACCTCACCTGGCTCAACAGCTGCATCAACCCCGTGCTCTATGCTGTCATGAACCGCCAGTTTCGACGGGCCTACCACATGCTGCTCACCAAGGCTGCTGAACCTTTCACCCACCTCTGTATCCGTCACACAAATCAGAGTTCATAAAACTTAAAGCAGACATTATAAGATGGAGACATGCTAAGCATGTTAAACTGAAATCAGTGGAAGAATTTAACAACAGCAAAAACATCACCATTAATTTCTCTTCCAGGGGAAAAAAAACTTTTTAAAACTTTATTTTGGGGCAGTGACAGCAATCTTTTATGTTATTTGTATTCTATACATGGGTTTTGACAGGGCATTTTCACAGTCTTGCAAGACAAAAATAAATGTAGTTAATATTTTCCTCATTTTAAATGCCATAAAAGGTTAAACACTTAAAATAAACAATTTGCTCTAAATGGACTTGACTTCATTTTTAATTTTTCCAAACTTTGTACCAAATCTCACAATTGTCCTGTTGTGTGTGACTGTCTCAGCCATAGTTCAATAACTACTAACTTTTAGAAAGAAAAAAAAAAGATACACACCCCTGGCGTAATTGTATATCTGTTATAGTAAAAGACATAGAATTATGCCAGTAAAGGATGATAATTTATTTCCATACATATATTTCTAAAAATCTAGAAATTTATTATTTGTTTTTAAAAAAAAGGCTGTCTATGGTGTGACAATTTTAAATTGGGCAATTCCAATTGGACAGCTATATTTAGCTTAAGGGCTAAGGGCTAGCTTAATTCAAGGTCATGTGGCTGAGGAGCCACGTGAAGCCCATGACACTCATACAGATTAAGTTTTGTTGTCCTTATGTTTAAAATGTACAGTATATTTTTCAACATAATTACGAAACATTGTGTAAATGTATCTTACCTTACCACTTCTGCTTTTCTTAAAGCAGTCCAAACAGAATAATGGAGAAAGTAAATCAACTAGAAATGTTGCATTAAAATACAACTTAAAAATATCCCTCACGTATCTTGATGACTTTAGTGTGAGTACCAGCTCACAACTGAATGTCTACCCGCTATTAAGTATTAGGATAGGCCGATGCTAGGCTTACCTGTTACAACTATTATTATTATTACTTGTTTAAAAGAATAATAACTCAGTAATTTAAAAAAAATACAATAATTATCCTTACATTGGTAATTTATTACATTGACATTAATCTATTGTCTACCATTTTCCAAAGCGGTATCATGAAAAGAAGGCTGAAGAAAACTGGAAAGTGTGTTAACTGTTTAATTAATAACAGCTCTAAAAATGTGTTTTTAAATAAACTTATATTGATTAATGTTGTGCAAATTTCTTAAAGTGAAATTAAAATGCATTTTTCAAAGATGTTAAAATACATGAATGTATTGTAAATGTAATCATGAGATTGAGTATATCAGCGACGAAGAATCAAAGTTCTTTCTGAAATATAGGTGTCATTTAACAAGTAAAAGTTTATTTGATGTGATCAGTACATTTGATTGATGTATTGTGGATGCAAAAATGACTTTCTCTATCAACGTTTAACTAAATACTTCACATATTTGGGCCCTCAGCACCATTTCTGTCCCTTAGTGTGACATAATGTCGTATGGTGTGACATCCATAAAATTACAAAAAAATGCTTCTTTTTTCTTCTTTTTCTATCATTATCCCACCTGTTAAGGAGAAGATAGAGTACATACAGGAATATACAGTATAGATGTACATACATACGCTCCAATCATTATAGTAAGATGCTTGAACTGCTCAAATAATGCCTGGAGTTAAATCTGAAATATTGGCTTTCAGCTGTAAAGCTTCCTCACTTTGATGGTGAGCTTTATAAACCACATATATCAGTATTTTTTTTATTTTTTGTGTGTTTTATTGGCACAAAGGGAGGGCATATGTGAAAACTGGTATTGGATTGGCTAACTTTCGTTTTTATGATTTGGGACAGAATTTCAAAATCAGCTTTTAGATTACAAAACAGAAAATCATCTCTGTCATATCCTTAATATCATTAGACAAAAGATGCCAATATTTCCAAGGCAAAAAAAAAAGTTATATTTAGTTTTAGTGTCCCCTAATTCATTTAAACAACTTTGGCATCAGCTTTCTTTTATTCATCCTGAAGTAATGAGACACCTAGCATTTCTTGCCCTTGTTAAATCTGAACATTCAAAGCCATTAAACAATGTCTCCCATTTCAAGGGTTCGTATTTGCATTTGCTTGTCTTCTTGTTACAGGTTTAGGACATAGCCAGAGAGCAGTTCTGCTGTTCCCACCTGTTAGTGAAGTCTACACCTCCCCCCGGTGGTCAACTTCAAGAAGAGTTAACTTGTCAACTGTGCTGATGAACTTTGCAACAAGTCATATTACTTAGCAGACTTATTGTTTCTAAAAGCTTTTCAGATCCACAGCAGAAAATGCAGAGTAGTGGACTTTTGTGACACTGAAAGAGTCCCCTCCCCACCCCCTAATACTCATGTACATGTATTAGCCCTAAGAAAAAATCCTAAAGTCTTTATTCAACTTACTTTCACTTCATATATTTCCCTTTGTAGTCCACACCCCACATGTAGTACTTTGCTACCCACCAGTGGGGCCTGCCCCTAAGTCTGAGAACGACCGTTGTAGTGGTTTCTGCTCCTAATTTTACCCACTTTCACCTTTCTTGGTCTTCTGGGAGAGGTGGTGGGCACACTGGGTTTCATTCGATTCTGGTTTTAAATTTAGGGAGGCCTTTTCTTCACCTCTCCAAAACTGAAATGACCTACATTCAGTTGCTTCAGTCTCTTCCATCTTGATCATATATTACAGTGACTGTGTATGACTCAATGTAGGTTTAGGTCAACAGAGCCTGCAACCCTTAAAAATATTTTCACAGAACAGAAAATGTCAGAACGCAGTGACAGAGCCAAGTACTCACTGTCAAAAGAGACATCCGTCCACTTTGATCAAATAAAGAATAGAATTTCATTTGAAACTAAAGGTTTTATTCATCAGTCCTGCTTCTTCAGTCAGGTTTCACACAATCAACACAACACATCAAACATGTGATTTCATGTGTGCTTTACACATTGTTTTTATTCAAGTAGTTTTTTGCTGCTGCAGCAGACACGGGGCATGAGATGGACACTAGCTCAAATATAAACGCAGGTCAGTGAATCAGAGGCTTCTGAAGCATGCAGTGCTTCTAAAGTGTTTACTTTTACAGGTGCTGCCACACTGAGCCAGCGATTCACACACTTTGCACGCTCCATCACACGTCTGTTTTCTTGTGTACGCTGAATCGTCGAACAAATTCACTCATAACAAAGTTATTAGGAACATCAGGGGGTTCAACAAGAAATAATCACAAATGTGTAAATCACGCAGCTGCTCAGAGTGACATCAGGCTCCCTTTCTCCTCTCAAATTGTGTACATGAGCACGTGTGACAGTGAGTAACCATGGTTACAGGGGACGCTCTGAAACTCATGCTCCTCAGTAAAAGATCTCAGGTTATTATATTCATGCAAAATCAAGGCTGTGCTCAAATACTGAAACCTAGTAAAAGAAATATACTGCATGTGAATAACGTGTGTATTACTGTTGTAAACTTAATAACACTGACTTTCTTTTAACAAGGTCAGTCCATCATTCCATAGGAAATAATGTGTGCACTGTGTCAAGAACAGAAAAGATGAAGAAGAAGTGAGCATCAAAAAGATTAGCAAGAGGGCACAGAGTTTAAAAGCAGTAATTCTGGCACAATAAAAGCAGACGCTATGAGTCCAGGTCTGGTAAAGTTTAAAAAAGTACCGTAAGCATATTGTCTCACAAATGAATACGTCATCAACATTTTTACTTTTTTTTAAAAAAAATGTTTTATTTCTTTGGCTTAAAAAAATAGTAACAAACAAGAAGAACTCAAATTGTGCTTATGGATTATTTCAGTATCATTCTGTGACTTCAATCTTTAGGTAGGGCAAAATGCTTGACATTTTATATGCATTTCTCTGTAAACTACGGTAAATAACTTTTAAAAGGTGTTGTTATTATAGGTCAAAATCCAAAAGATTTCAGGGCTGCACAAAGCCCCCAGTGTTTCATTATGTGCTTTGTAACATTGCTGTTAAGGACTTTAGACAATTAATGTTTGTTATTAATATAATAAGTAAATAAAGTTAATTTATTAAGCGTTTTCACAGACAAACAGTCACAAAGTGCTGCACACAAAAAGCGTAAAATAAACAAGAGCATTACCTGGCATAATAGCCAATTACAAAAGATACAACAAGACACAATAAATAACATAATACAATTTTTCAATAGAAATCCTCTTTTTTAAAAAGCCATAGAAATGGCAAGATCAAGATCACGTTTCACGTGAAATAATCACAAGCTTTCGGGAACCCTCTGGGGTGCACAGAGACAACAAAATTCAGACACTCTCATTTTTGTCCTTTTGCTGCCACCCTCAGTGATGACAAAATTACATAAACAACACAGTGGAAAAGTATAACTTAGGAAACAGAATTTGCTTAATAATACATGTCATATATGTTAAAAAATATCCTCTGTATTAACTGTCACAGCTTCCATCTTACCACAACTTTGTTGCAATTCTGTACTCGAAGAGACAAGAAAATACGTCATGGACAATTTCAGTACTGTTCTGCATTTTCTTGTGACTCACTGCTCTGCATGTCTTTCACATTTGAGACCTGGTCTCTATTTACAGAAACAGGAAACAGTAAAGGGACAGATGTGTGGTTTGGTGGTAACACTTTCATCTGCCCGTTACTAAACTGCAGATGCAAAGGAGATGCATTTGTCAGTATGCAGCTTTTGATGTTTACCTTTATTGTCCAAAGCAAATGGAAAAATTCACTCAAATACCTCAGATTGGACTGGACTATTTAGGACTTACACTGTTATACATTTTTCAGAGGCAAATATAAGGATTCCATTTTCAGTACTTGGATCAAATGCTGTTTCCTCCCTTGAGTTGCTCTGCCACGCCTTTACTGAAGTCACCATCAGTTGCTGCCTGTTTTTGGGTCTCTCTGCCTCCAGTTTTGTCTTCAGTAACTGAAAATCTGCTCTATTCAGTTGAGATCAGGTGACTGACGTGACCACTGAAGAATATCTCGTTTCTTTGCGTTGAGAAAGTCTTGGGTTGTTGCTTAGCTGATAAGTGCATTTATTATTTTTAGAATGAACCATTTGTTGATTTTGGCACTTTTAAAGTTGTTGCTGTCTGGGTTTATTTTGGGGTTGTTTTTTTTTTTCAGCTTTCTGACATCATTCATTTACACTGACTTCTCTCTGGAACTTGTATCGACAGTTCTAGTGAACAACTACCGAACTACCAACGAAGTTCTTAGCATCTTTTATCTGTTTCATTTGTCATGAAATAACAAGGCAGCAGGCCTCACCTGGTCATTAAACTGCACATCGGTCAGCTGTCCAATTAATCTTCTGAAAACAGACAGCTGTGTATAAAAATGTAAATCATAAAATAATGCAGCAGTTTTTGATTGAAGTACTGTACAAATACTTATGGACATAACTGTGATAATAATCAAAATATTTCATGCTATGCACACATAACTCATAGCTAGATAATTTTTTTTGCACATCTATTTATTACATCAGAAATTAGGAAAAGGGAAAAATACACTCAGTCTTGCTTCCCAAATTTAGACAGCAGAAATCCCCTGCCTCATACCACTTCACAGTGTAATGAGTACTTAAGCAACACAGAGGAGACACATACACACAGCAGCATCAGCAGAAAGAGAAACATTCAATGTGGCAGTGCACTGCAAAGAATCACTCGGCTACATATTAACAGTCAGAACGGGGATCACAAGTATTTTAAGGTGAGAACTTCTTTTTTTTTTAAGTGGTAATGATTTTCCTTTATTCCTTGTTTATGATCATCTTTAACTACTGAAGTGTTTTTTAAAGTGAGTCTTATTTTTGGCTCACTTACATTACAGCTTCATCAAATGCAGTGTTTCACTAACAGACAGCCAGTTGAATTAGCCAGACAGTTGAAGTTTTAAATTTCAGTTCAGTTGAAAGACAATTTAACGGTTGCATTAAATAACACACTGATTCTGAATTTTTAGTAAATTGAACAGGACAGCAAAACAAAACCAGTTTCTACTTCAATACAGTTTCAGGTGACAGGGTTAGATTAAATCAGCCACGGCAGTAAATTATTTTTACTAAATTGATTGATGATTAAATGAAAGATTATTCTAAAACTACAAAGATCAAAGCACAAAAAATATAATGACACAAATGGATGACTAAACCAGAAACCCAAAGCTTCCATGTTATAAACAACTTGCCCTTTTTCCCTGTAAGAGGGTGGTCACTGAGCTATACAGAACTACTATTGAAAGTACAGGAAGTAGCAGGGTGACACTAATTCATGCCGTTTCTTTTTTTGTTAAACTATATATATAATCTATTATCACTAGACATAACTTGTAAATATTATCCAGAGTCAGCCATTTAAACCAGCCTTTGTTTCTATTCTCTAAGTTCAGTATGTAGCCCACTGAACTGTGTTAAATAATTTTCCTATATTTATTTTGGAAAATGAAAAAAACATACCTCAAACATTCACTATGAAAAATGTCACTTCTGTTTTATTTATTGCCTATAGGACATTTAAAGTTGACCCAAAGCGCTTTAGAGACAGGCACATTTACACTCCAGTTGTCCAATAAAACCAAAATACATGAAAAACTGAAAAGTGTGTTGTATTGTATTAATTTGTTACTAATAAAAATCGCAGTGCTTCAGTGTTCGTTAAAATGTTTTCAGAATTTGCAAATTCATGATGATTCATATCATACGTCACAAAAAACTGATCTCCCCTACATAAGCTGCCTTCATAAATTAATATTATCAGTATCAGTATTGGTATGGATACTGGTACTGGTCATTTTTATTTATTAGTAAAAAATGTTTATATCAGTAAACATTAATAAAAAATTTATACAGGCATTATCTCTGTATAATGTAAAAAGATATGGCATAGCCCTACAAGCTACCATGGTTTAAAGATACTGGACTGCATGGCAGCACTATCTTGGCTGGTACCTAACACCAAACTTAACACAAAGTTAAAGATCAGCTTTAACCAGAGTGCAATTACTCAACTTGTCAACTGGAAAATCAACAATAAATTATTAAACTATTGTTTTACATTTACAAGTAATTAACGATAGTCTGTTTAGGTTTCATGTCATGGTTAATAAGTTCATATTTTGACTGCTGGTCTAACTGGTTGCAATTTTCTGACCAGTTATGGATTTCTTGGAAATTACTCACAGATAATTAAATTAAATTATCAGTTCCATCCCTGGTTTTATCTTTCAGCTTTATTAGTGACCTTTCTCACTCTCTCTTCTATGTGCAGTCAATGGATCACAGCTGTGATCTGTGACATAACCCAAATACAAAACCCCCCCCAAAAAACAAACCCAAAAACATCTTGAAATCATCACAAGGGGAACAGAAACATGGTAAACAGTTTCACTTATTGGTTGCAGGCATGTGCTGCTAGTGGTGACCTGCTATATTGAGTCTCTTCACTGAGGTTTGCACCAGTTTTGCCCTTAAACAAGTTATGCAATGTTGTGCAACAATCTGTGGCACCTTGGATTAACCAAACAACCTGGGGGAGGGTTTCAGGCACTGAGTATGAGTCAAGATGACAGTCTGAAAGGTAACTTTGGTATTCCCATCAATTCCTTAAAATCTCTCCGGCAAAATAATAAAAAATGACATCTCAACAAGGCCATGTTTGTTAAAGCATTAAGCGATCAACTCAGTCACATTTGAGCTTTACTAATGGGAAAGTAGAAAAGAAAATAATATTTCAATGTGACAGTTCCAATTCTCAAAAAGCAACTATTCATCCTCAAACCCAAATTTACCAAAATTGGTTTTTATGTAATATTTCATGGTTGATTGGCCATGTAACTAACTTTAAAATTCCTCTGTGAAGCTCTGACAAGCTGGAATAAACATACAAGCTACTTTAATGTGAACATGGGATATGCAACCTGACATTTGGAAAACAAGTACTCACTGACCTTCTTCTTTTGTTTTGGGCCTTTCTGTCATTGAAATAAATGTTTCTTGGGTCAGCTAGTTTCCTACTTACTACCAAAGGCAACCTCAGGGGAGAAAGATGAAGCCAACCCTGTGCCACATACTGCAGTTCCTCTAGCTGCCTCTAGTTGGCAAACTATTCCAGATAAAGTGACTTTTTCATATTCATCCTCCCGGATATTCATTAGTCTGTCTTAATTAGCAGAAATGTGTTTCTATATGTTGTTTATAGAGAAGTGGTTAATTGCATAAACAGACAGCCAAAAAAGTCTGTGCTCTAGCAATTAAAATTTAAGTACCAATTAGCAGGCCTGTGTGGTGCAAGCTGCTAACCAAGCTTAAAAGCCAGCTAATGACTGAGCACTCCACCCTATTGTTCAAATATGGCTGCAAAAACTAACATGACAGCATGATTTCCATGTCCAGCCTGTTTATGTGCTAAAAAAAAAAAGTTCTATCAGCAGAAAATCATCACAATAGTCAAAATATTAGTTCTAATCCACAAATTTTAATTTTTACAGTTTATGAGGTGCAGGCTGAAAATATAAAACCACCTTCCTACATTTGTCAATGTACAACTTTTATTAATAATCAGACCACACATTTCTTCTTTATTGGTGCTTTAATCGTGATTTAAATGACAATGTTAGCATAAGAGGATAAACTAAAACAGGGAAATGGGATGTTTAGGTGAATTTTATCACATGTTGTAGGTGCCAATATTAAAACAATGACAAAAGGGTTCAAAATAAACAATAATACAATAAATTATGTGCAGTCTATGCAGTAATAGCTCATACAAACTTTTCCCGCCTCCTTACCTGGTCAGTTTTTTAAGCATAATTTAGACTTTATGCCTAATCTTAAAATAATAAAGTATGGACTGATATGAGTCCGGCTCATTCAATAATCTTACATGTATGTCTTCATAGAGCAGTAACAATAGTTTATGATTCACAGGAATGCTCTATAAATTTATACAGTGCACAAAAACAGCAGATATGTGTGATTTTCAGGGTTCTCAGATGGGCTGTCGAGCATTTCACATGAAAACAGAATTAAAAGCAAACTATTTCATTTATGCTGGATTTGCCACGTGTGCCACATTTTTCTGATATAGATGCTGTACTGTGTGTAAAGCTGACAAGTGCATTATGTACAGTGATTTGGTTGAATACAAACAGAAACTAAGGGAAGCTGCCACAGGACTGTGGGAGCAGACAGTTAAATCCTTGAAGGCTGAAATCAGGCAGGGATTGGTCGTCTTGCAAGAGGTCGTTGTCAAAAAGGTTTGGGTTGTTGAGATACATCAGCAGATCCTGTGGTGGCTCTGGGTCTGCAACAGAGCCATTCATCATGGGATCAGGGTCATAAGATTCCAGCGGTGGAGTCAGAGGATAAAGTTCCCCATCTTGTTCTAAGAGTGAAGAAGGAAAAAAAAACAAAGTTCAATCTGTTGTCGTGGCGGTGTAGTTTATTTATGCTCTTGCTAGGGAAATGAAACTGAAAAAAACTGATGTGCTGTGCACAGCCCAAAGCAGAAAATACAGAATCACAGGAGCTGATTTTGTACAGAACATTTAAATTATGTCTAATTGAGTTTATGTTTGCTGTTTTTTTTAATCTCACAACAGCTCAGTTGAAAATACAAATATCACATATCATATTTATTTTATGGCATATCAGAAAATCATCTGTATATGCTGCCCTTTACAAAAATGAGCAGTTTAACCATCCGTAAAATATCTGAATATGACTAAAAGTATCTTTTAAACTCACTAATTTACATGTTAATGAATAAATTATTAACCCTGTACATAAAACCCTACACCTGACTAAATCTGACTACTACTACACCCCCACAACCATATTTTTCCGTCACAGAACTCAGACGTGCATAGAAAATACTGTTAATATTAATTTCTTTGTGAACCCAGTTGCTGTTACCACGGAAATATTAAAATCCGTGTGAAGCCTCAGAAGCTGTGAAAGTAGTGAGTGCAGCCATGAACAAAGCACTGACGCTATATGAATAAAACTAAATTGAACTGAATTGTTCTATATTACCACACACACACACACACACACTCATTTTCATATCTTAGTCAGGACATCTCATAGACATAAGGCTTTCCCTAGCCGCTTACCCTAACCATCAAAAATTAATGCCTGACCCTAGAGCTGTGCGATATGGACAAAACTTTATATCACGATATATGTAATTTTATATCCCGATAACGATATATATTGCGATATAGTATTTTTCCTTAAAAAAAATAAATAAATAATATACACTCACACACACAGACACACACACTTTCTCAACTTCTCTTACCTTTTCGCCTTTTATTTACTAATAATACATAACACATATTTTATATATACACAAATCACAATACAAAAATTAAATAAATAAAAAAATATCCAGTGGACAAATACCAGAAATTTGTGGTAGAAAAGATTTGATGCATTTGAGTCCCTACTTGCTACTTGCTGGCGGCATGTTTTGCATATTACCATAGCCTGGTCAGTGTCAGACTTTGCAAACCCGAACCATTTCCAGACAATTGAACCCCGACAGCCTCTTTTTGGCACCAGTTCCTCCTCGGGCTCTATATTGTCTGTATTGTCGGCCCCGCGCTCCTCTAAACTTTCGGAGGAAATCTCCATCTCCGTCATGTTATTTATGTCCATGCTCTTCTGTCAGTGTCGTAAACCTTGCGAGTTACGTAAAATGCTACCGCTGAGTAGTAGCATATGCTGCAATTACATTAGTGTACAACGTGTAATTTTAACGTGCAACGTAACGAACATGTTACACGTTAAAATTACGATATATACGATAGAGTGCTCTATCGTACGGTAGACATTTTTATATCGTAGTATGATATATATT
>VVHJ01048616.1:0-11251 GCA_015107715.1 Tylochromis polylepis | reverse complement strand
AGGGAGGGGATACTAATGAGTGACACAGCCAGAAAGTGGTAGAAACATTGGTCTACTCCATCCCTCATCATCAGAGAGAGAAAGTGTGTCTCTGTGTGTGTGTGTGTGTGTGTGTGTGTGTGTGTGTATATACACGCCTGTGTGGTAGAGGAGGGGTCATGACAGAGTTTAATATGAAGATATTCGCATTCATACCATGGATTCCTCCTGTGCATTTCCAGCCACTCCCCCTCCCTTTTTTGATTTTCTCAGTAACAGAAAATCAATCATCACCTCAGTGTAAGGAATAATAATCATAGCATCAATATAAAGACTCACATATGTCAGCAAATTCCTGATAAAATGGAGGTGAGGGAAATGCACAAAGAAGTGGGGGGAAAAAAAATAGAGGCACAAATATGTTTGCCTTTAAAAAAAAAACAAAAAACCTGAACACAGTAAAAAGCGAGGACCCAGGAGGGAAAAAGAGTCACAGGGGGCACTCCCTGTGCTTCTGAGTAACTGAACTCTGGAAGAGACTTGGAAGCTCATAAAGCATGTGGTCTGCAACACAAATGCAAATGAAAGCGGAAGAACAAGAATATGAAAGATGAGCTTTGTTCCCGCTGCCAATCTGTGACAGAAACATTTGTTGATAATAGTTAAACTGTTTTTATTTTGTAATCATAAAATCCTGTTGCAGTACTTTGATGTAGGAGATGAACAGCTGGCTGAGTCACAGTAGATGGACATAACTACTGGATCACCGCAGTGTGTACACAAGCATGTGACTGCTGCTACACACATTTAAGAATGTGACGAATGCTTATAACAGGCTTTTAAAGACAGCGTCTGTATAGACACTACTTAACCCCTTTCCTTAGACTGGGAACATCCCTAGCAGTGATACTCTGTTGGGGATGTTGGGACTGTTAAGAACTCGCTTGACAATATTCACGTGTTTTCTGTTTAGGCATATGAACCAGTGGGTGAGGGCTCCACACGCCCCAGATCCTAATCCGATCAAAGATGGACTGGAGTGGGAGGCAGAGGACCCACCATCAGCATCCCGATGAGCCAGAGCCACTGCGCTGATATCCCAACAGTGCACACTGGTACCTGTACAGCAATAGGCAGGTAGGTTTAATGTTGTGGCTCAGCACTCCATCAGCTTCATACTGATCATAGTGGGAGTGCAGAGGCTGTATGCTGCTCACAGCTGTGGATTATGTGGTAGGTTTAGGAATAAACCGCAGTGGTGGAAGAAACCACAGATGACATCAACCAGCGTCAGAGAGTGGCGGATCTGAGGATCACCACTGTGCACGCTGCAGCTAAGCAGTGATCTAGAACGTGCACACTCAGTTTCACAAATCCAAGATGGTTTTTTTTGTTTGGTTTTGTTTTTTTAAACTCCTGTGGACTCAAACATTTCTGCTACACTTCCACTCACTGATTTAAACATGAAGAACTTTAAAACCCCATCAAGGTCCAGGAAGCACAGAGCACTGAAAACACTTTACATCTCACTCCATGTCCAAAATACTGAATGTTCAGACCAATTGAAGCTTTAGAAAACAAAATCCTCTGAAAAACATGCAGGCTAGCTGTAGCCACACAATCAGATGCATAGATTAACAGCCTGTAAGGAGACAATCACTAACCTCAGGGTTGAGATTGCTGACCAGCAAGACAGAGTGTCCAGCAGGGATTGGAGGGAATCCCAACCTGGTGGCTCCAGGGAGGGACAGAGAGGCCAGGGCTCCAGGCAGAGCGGGGACCGCAAGGCCTGGATAGGGGGAGGACACTGGGAGAGTTGAGACGAGTAAACAAAAATCTGCAAACTGCCAGAGATGTGTCACACAACACACATTCATAGACTAAGGCTTCAACACTTCTGGTATGTGGCGAACAAATGATAACTGGCAAATGAACTGATATGGAAAATATTTGTATTCCTGAATTAAATCATGACACTAAACTTCCTCAAGTGCAGAGGAAGGAGGGAATGCAACAGGTTTCCCATGCACACCGATCCTAACCCTAACCATTATTTCTACACTGACAGGGAGGATTCTACACGTTCCCTCAGGATAAGCAACTGAAAAACCTCTAAAGGCTTCATCGCAATAACTCAGCTGCTGGGTCTATCTGCAGCTATAAGAGTCATTCTCAAAAAAACAAAACAAAAAAAACAAGCTGATCCCTTTTCAAAGTGTGTGTCATCTAACAGACATCCTTCTCTCTTAGCACTGACACTCACCAGCAGGCTGCAGGGTGAAGGCTGGTGGGAAAGCATGAGTGGCTCCAGCGTATGGTGCAGCAGAGATGATGCCTGGAGCTGCAGACAAGGAACACCGACTGGATTTTAACTCATCCTGGTCAGAAATTGTATGATTGATTTGTGGTGGAGTCTCGCTACCTTGCCATGTCCTTCAATGTGCATATTAAACAAATGTATAAGACTGCTTTCTTCCATTTGTGCAGTATCTCTCAAATTAGAAACATCCTGTCTAAGAATGATGCTCTGAAACTAATGATGCATAGTAATACATAGTAATGCATTTATTACTTCCAGGCTAGACTACTATAATTTGTTATCAGGATGTCCTAAAAACTCCCTGAAAAGTCTTCAGTTAATCCAAAATGCTGCAGCAAGAGTCCTGATAGGGACTAGAAAGAGAGAGCATATTTCTCTTGTATTGGCTTCCCTTCATTGGCTTCCTATTAAATCCAGAATTTAATTTAAAATCCTGCTCCTCACATACAAGGTCTTGAATAATCAGGCCCCATCTTATCTTAATGATCTTATAGTACCATATCACCCCATTAGAGCACTTCAGTCTCACACTGCAGGCTTACTTGCTGTTCCTAGAGTATTTAAAAGTAGAATGGGAGGCAGAGCCATCAGTTTGCAGGCCCCTCTTCTGTGGAACAAGCTTCCAGTTTGGAGACAAACACCCTCTCTACTTTTAGGTTAGGTTTAATGCACTATACAAATAAAACTGAATTGAATTGATATACTGGACTGGAAATCAGTTTAGGCTATTACAGACAACTAGAATGATAATTTCAGCTCAATATTTTTATTCTTGCTATCTAGAGTAGCATTGCATGATTCACAGTTTGGTAATTGATCCTCTTTTTGAGTTTCTGCTCATTTCACTGTCTGAAACGAGCTACGCACTGAGAGCATCCTGACACCCTTTTGACTCACATGTCATGATTGCAGTGTCTCTGTGTGTCAGAGAACAGGGAACACACTCTCAAACCAACTTCTATACTAAATCAGTCCCTTTCTCAGTTCCACTGGTGTACTACTTTGCTTTCTTCTGTCTCACAGTTTTTGAGCACAGCTATAGTGATGTTACATCAGTATGTTGGGGTCTTACTAAAGGCTGTAGCCATGGCAGTGTGTTCCATGGTGGGCTGGCCATCTCCAGTGGGAAGGTCTGGTCTGGTAAAGTCTCGGCTCTTCTCGTTGTTGTATTTGACATTCAGACTGGTGAGTTTGGAGAAGCTGATCCTCAGAGTACAGCAGCCATTATAGATGTTCTGACCGTCCAGAGACTGAAACAGCGCAGCAGTAACACTCGTCACCGACCCATTTAGTGGAAGCAAGAAAAGCGCTGGGAACCATCATGCTTACCAGTTTGGCTGCCTGAGCAGACGGGCCGTCGGGATACTGCAGCAGAGCCTGGAACTGATTGTTCTTTGTGAAGATGATGATCCTCAGCACAGTGCCAAACTTTGAGAAGATCTGTGGACCAAACAGCAACTTAGTTTAATCACTAAATAAACCAAATCCAGCAGGCAGGACACAAAGTCAAGCTCAGCTCTTCCCCACAGTTTAGCTGATCACAGTTTAGCCATCTGCACACCCAACTGCCAAATCTCATTTATGGTGTTTTAGCCTGCCAAGAGTTGCTGCACACCTGCAGGCCTCTTGCCAACCCACCTGCACTGCAGGTCATCATTTCATGCTGCATCTGGTTTAATCAGGCCACTTCTTAGCAGAACTGACAGCATGTGATTAGTGTTAACACCTGATGCTGGAGTAAAACAGGTAGAGTGAAGCACAGAATATGTGCGTGTTTAACTGCCGCTTCATTATGGATGAACTTTAGAATGGTTGGTTCACACCAGTTATTCTCCATCTGTCATGGCTTTGATCAAAGCAGTGATCTACATGCACCCACACTGCTGTGGTGCACTACAGATACCTGGCACAGGGCATCCAGGGTAACGGGATAGATGAGGTTCTCCACCACCACCCTCAGTACTGTGCTCGGAGCTACCCCCGCGTCCATGTGAGACGTACCGAGAGCCCGAAGAGCTGCCTGAGCCCTCTGAGAGAGAAGAGAGGAAAGGGGGGTCAGCAAGGTGGTAACAGAGGAAAGGAGCTGTCCAGGCGCTAACAGTAGTATGTGTTACCTCCTGGTTTGGAGAGTTGTCAGTCTTGAGCTCCTTGTGGTTGGAAAACTGTACATAGACTGGATGGTGCCTGATGATCGGCACCATGGTGGAGTAATAACCCACCAGGTTCTGAGCTGCTTCCTCTGAGTTCATTTCTAAGAAGGCCTAAGAAGAGACAAGGGACACAGAACAGGTAAGAAGCAGCTGCTCATGATGCAGTTCATCAGCCCACAGCTCTGTTGGACCCAAGGGTCTTCGTTTTGATCAGCGTCTATTCTTACATGTAAAAATCACATCTCAATTTGAGATGTGACTCTGGTAAGTTATGGTATCTGCATCCTGTGAGCTATGGATGGAAAAGAAAGACACTCACAGGACGCTGCAGTGTGTACCTGGTTCTTGGCTTTGAGCATCAGCAGGTTGGTGACGTCTCCAAAAGGCACACCGAGGCTGATCACCTCCGCCTCTGTGATGTCGCTGGGAAGCTTGCGGATGTGGATGACCCTGGATGGCACGCTGGGACCTCTTATGTCACCTTTGAACTTTTTGCTGTCGTTGCCATTGGCTACAGAGGAGAGGAAACAAAGTTTTTTATTTAATGAATCAAAGCAGAGACAGGAGTCCTGGTGTTGAACACTGCCATCAGTTTGTGGTGTTTCACAGGCTCTCTTATTTTGTGTTAACACTGCTGATTCTTTCTCAGTCTTTATCATCCGCCTGTAAACCGACAGGAAACCATTTCTGTCCAATATTTTTCTTATTTGTTTAACAGTATTTATGTGAGAATAATGGATATTTCAATGTGTTCTTTCAGAGTTCAGACAGTTTGTCTGAAAGTCTGAATAATAATTATTTTTCTGATCGTTTTAAATAAAGCTCCTCTAGAGTCCAGGAGTGTGTGTCATTCATAGTTAGGAATCTTAAGTCATCTTATACTATGCAGCCCTTCACTTCATCCCATGTCTGGAAGAAAAAGCATACCTCAAAGCTCAATAAGCTAATATTTTCAATTAAAAGTGGTGCACTGACATAAACACACGTTTGTGTGTGCAGAGTGGCTTCTGACCTGCGGTGCTCATGATATAAGGGTTGTTGGAGACACTGGAGAAAAGTTCGTCAGATCCTCTCTGAAACAACAGAAGCACTTCAGTTTGATCTCTGCTCCTCAGTCAGCGTGCACCTCATTCACAAACACACACACACACACACACACACACACACACACAGGAAAGCATCAGGATACCAAACAAGAAGTGATGCCCACCTGTCTGTACAGGGCACATTTTAGGTTTGCATTTCATCAGATTTGGGGCATTTTTGACAGGGACAGACGAGAGAAGAAGATTTCATGAAGAGCAGTGAATGAATCTGTCCCAAACATGTGAAAAGCTCTCCCCTGCATGAGATCCAGTTTTTGCTCTTCATTAGCCAGACCTTCAGAAAAGTTCTGTGATTAAACTGCAGTTCCACACAAGTGAGGGATAACGGCTTTAATTATAAAGACATCTCACAATCAAACCTAAAAGTTAGAGGATTCAAACACGCAGTATGTTTACACCCGTTGGGATTTTGATACACCTCAAGTTAAACCAAGTGTTGCCTCTCTTAGATGTAGTCCAAGCCTTCCTGGACAACGGCTGGTTAGCGCGAGAGCACACAGACTCCAGCTGCTGCATTTCATTTATGTACTCCTTTTCTGTTTACTGGCTCTGCAAAACAGCCATGCCCCGACTTTTGGGATAAATCAAGTATTCATATCATTACCAGTGCATTCATGTGCAAAAGCCCAAATCTTCTGAGAGTCCTGGTACCAGGGCTTCATTCACAATTATCTCCTTTATGATGATGGGAAATACTTTTGTTACAACAGTTGCAATAAAATTATTAAATAAATGAAAATGCACATAAAAATATTAAAAATATATCAAAGAATAATAGACATCATATTTGGCAGATGGATACAGCATATTATAGAAGGTGATGGGATTTTTGTTTTCCCCTTTGTAAAACTGCCTAAACACAAACTAACGTGCACAGGAAGTGTGACCCAAGCTGGCTCAGTGAAGTCCACATCCAAGTTTGTTAAAACCTGCTTTCTTCTGCAGAACCCTGAGCCTGAGCTGTACAGCCACCTGACATCATCCAGCCTGGGGCAGGTTCTGGGCTGCACTTTCACTGTCTTCATGTTTTATGTTTAAAATAAATGTGATCTGACAGCTGCTTCTTTATGCTTTGCTCCAACTCTACACCATGACATTAAGCCCAGTCTCTGCTGAGAGGCCCTGAGTCTGATCCAGAAGTCATTCAGTCCCCCTGCCGTGCAACTGATTGATCGATTAACGATTTGATTGGTTTTCCTAGGTCATAGCGGGTACAACATTTTTCACTTAAGCTACAAGTACAACTGCTTCAGTTTACAAAGATGCAACACTGCTGCATAAAATAAATACAAAACGACACAAAAAAAGGGGGGGAAAAAAAGCAAGAGGAAGAAAACTACACAATTTGTAGAAAATAAGCAGACTTTGAGAAGCGCCAGCAGGGCAGACAGTAATGCTGCTGCCACTAGATGTCAATAAAGAAACAGTCTATAGTGACCGTGCCTTAGTCTAATTTACAAAAGCAAAACAAGTTGAATGGTAAACGCTAACTGAATGGCACCTTTCTACTGTAGGTCTTATTCACCCAGTCACACACAAGCAATCATACAGCACCATTAACTATGCCTAAGCACTTTCTAATGCACAATTAAAGACATGCTAAGCTTAATCGTTGCTCTTTCTAACGCACAATGCTTCATGCTAGTATCACTTACCGCCTGGACTACTATAACTCCCTATACTTTGGTATTGAACATCATGTCATCTTTACACCACTTGTAGTTACTCCAGAATGCAGCAGCTCGCCTTAACAGGTGTTCAAACGCACAAACACATCACCCCAGTCCTGTCATCCCTTCATTGGCTTTTGGTCCATTTTAGAATTGATTTTAAGATTTTATTGCCTACTTTTAAAGCTTGGCACCTGGGTATCTGTTTGAGCTGCTTCACATTCACACCCCTGTAAGAGATCTGAGGTCATCTAACCAGGTGCTCTTACACAAACCTAAAAACAAGATTAAAACAGAGGTGTTGGAGCTTTTACAGCAATAGCAACAGATCTATAGAAACAACCTTCCTCTCCATATCCACACAGCTCAGACAGTACACACATTTAAATCATTATTAAAATCACATTTATTCTCCTTGGCATTTGGCAGCAGTTCGACATCCCCATAGACAATTGTATTTTATTGTCTGATTTTATTTTTATTTATTGTTTTTATTTCTATTTATTTCTTATTTCATCTTATTTTATTTCATTTTAATTTTGGAGTATTGTGTTATTTTTTTCTGCATTTTTAGTGTCATTTTTCTTTGAAATATATACTTTTTAATGTACAGCACTTTGGCTAACTTTGTTGTTTGAAATGTGTTATATGAATAACGTGACCTTGACTTGACCTTTAAGCCAGAAAAACCAATACTGAAAGCTTGTTGCAGCTCTAAAAACTGTGAGTATCAACTTTGTGGAGTGTAGTATTAGTTGTGCTAAAATAAAGGCGATATTAAAAAAAAACTGCGCTCACTGTGACAGATTGAACCGTATTTTAAAAGTGACCTCACCGTTGGCTACAATAAATGAGCAACACATTTTAATCAATTATTGTAAAATCAGAACATTTAAAAGTTCATCATCTTGTCCACATCTCCCTGCAGCCTGTCTCTCATCCCATGTTCACACTTCTCAGTTCTGAAACCTCTGCTCCGAATTTCACTCTTTATTTGCTCGGATGAGTTCTTCACACTCTAGGCTCTCTGCTGAGTTCAGCTACAGTTCCCACTGCTCTGTACAGCCAGCAGCCTGACCGCCTCTCTGTGTATTTGTAATCCACCATCAAGGCACAATGATAATGATAATGATAACAGATGGCTAATGTGGCTATCAAGTAATTGCTAATAAGTAAACAACTAATGTTACCATATGTGTCGGCCAGGTTACCATTTATGAAGACTGTTTAATACTTCAGTGTTATTGAAACAGGAGCTTTACTGACCTCTGAAATTTCTCCTTAAGTCTTGTTCAGTGTTTTGAACGTTGACTACTCCAGCTGTTAGTGAGGAGGAGCTGTGTGTCTGTCTGTGTGAAGATGTGTGTCAGCTGGAGGAGGTAAAGACAGCACTGTTGGTATAGATGTTGTTCCAAATCAGGATCTTAATTCAATATTAAATGTTAGTACTGAGAGTGGAGTACATTTTCAAAAGTCAAAACTACTGAAACGCCACAATTCATGTCCTACATATTCTACTGTGCACCAAACTTCAGGCTAAAGTAGTTTTTACATGACACTTTAAATTCTTTAAAGAACCTTTAATTTGCACAAAGTGCATGTAGTTACAATAAACACATTAGGCCAGTTACAAGTTAACTTTATCACAACACATCCGAAGCACTCGAACTCCTGGTTTCACAGATTTACAGCTTTTCAGTTGCCTCAGTTCTGTAAAGCTGTATTTTTGTGACTGGTTATAGCAGGCAGGTTTTTATTCAGCTGCCTTGAACACACAAACCTGGAAAATAAGTTTGTCGGTGTTGTAAGGATTGCAGATGGGGTGTGGAACATGACCTGCAGGGATTTAACATGTACTTATTAAATGGACTGGTTCTTATATAGCGTTTTATGCAACTTGCCTCATTCACATCCATTTATACAAGCACTTTCTATCATTCACACACATTGATACTGGAAGATCAACTTGGGGTTAGTATCTTGACCAAGAATAATTGGTATGTAGACTGGAGCAGTCAGGAATCGGACCATCAACCTTCTGATTAATAGATGACCTGGTCTACCTCCTTAACTACAGCCACCCCAATACATAATACATGAGCAGATTTATACCCCCAAAAAATACGTTTCTAATATTGCCAGAGTCTTTCCTCATATATGAGCCCAAGCAGGAGGTTTTATCTTTACAAATTTGTCGACATCTTCCTGATCAGATGAATAATAAAAAGCTGCAGAAACCTGAGCCCTGCTCTCTCCTCTGCCACCCCATCCAGCCCCTCTATCACATCTCCATCTGTTGTCTGACAGATGCCAACTGCCAGCCTGACCCCTAACTGAGGAGTAAAACAAAAGAGCCATAGCTGTGCACATCCACACACAGACATCTGGTTTTGACAGACCGTTACAGTCAAACCACAACTCTGTTCATCCACATGTAATTACAGAGGACCTGCTGCTTCCTCTGGAGCCATACTGCAAATGGAAAAAACTCAGGTAAAGCTCATCACTAATGTACAGACCAGAGTTTGGACGATCATTATGTGCCCAGCTGTAATCCATTTAGACTGAGGGGGGAGTTGTTTTGTCTTAGTTATGTGCCTGCCAGTGATTAACACAATGACTGACTCATGCCAAAAACATTTCAAGGAGAGGAGGATGAAGTACAAGAGAAGAAAGAAGGTGACAAAGACAATGCAGGCAGCAAAGACAAAGGGGATGATGACAACACATTAAGACAACATTAAAGTCATTGTCTTCCACTCATCCATCACTCAAATTCAGGTAATGCACATTACGCTACAGTGAGTCATTAGGAAAAGTACATTTTTCTCCACAATGGAACGTGGTTAGAATGGACCGAGAGTCGATGACAAAGTGGTAGAAGCACTAGAAACCGCCTGTAACCAGGCACACCAAATAGCTGCCTCTCCCTCCGCTGCATTCATAAGGAAGTCCCTTTGTGTTTGTGTTCTTCTTCACAGTCACTGAGTGCTCAAACATCCCAGAACACAGATAATCCGATATCAGCCAAATGCCAGGAAGTTTCCAACATCTGGGAAAGATCTTGACTGTCCCAGAATTACAGCATTCCAAAACAAGGATCCCAATGTAGTGTTCCCCTCTGATCTTTGTATGTATTATTGTAGGGTCTACCTTACAATACAAAGCACCTTGAGGCGACTGATGTTGTGATTTGGCGCTGTATAAATAAAACTGAATTGAATCGAATCGAATCTTAGTGGAAGTTCAACACAAACCCAGCCAGTGTTGGCTGGCTTAACAAAACCTAAAACTCCAGCTGAGTCCCTTTTCCATTAGTACCTACTCTGATCGACTGACCATGGTTTTTAGGGTTTTTCATTAGGTCATAGTACCTGGTACCAGGTACTAAAACAGTACCTGCATTTTTCTCAGGGAAAAAGACTTTCGGACTGCCTCGAAGAGATTCTGGCAAACCGTCAGGCGACTCAGGAGGGGAAAGCGGTGCTCTACCTGCACTGTGTATAGTGCAGGAGGAACGCTGCTGACTTCAACTGACAAAATTGTCAGGCAGTGGAAGGAATACTTCGAGGACCTCCTTAATCCCACTGGCATGTCTTCCGTGGAGGAAGCAGAGTCTGGGGACGAAGGGGATGACCAGCCAATCTCCGGGTGCGAGGTCGCTGAGGCAGTTAAACAACTCCTTGGTGGCAGAGCACCTGGGGTGGATGAGGTCCGCCCTCAGTTCCTGAAGGCTCTGGATGTTGTAGGACTGTCCTGGTTAACACGCCTCTACAATGTTGCGTGGAGATCAGGGGCGGTACCACTGGATTGGCAGACTGGGGTGGTGGTTCCCATCTTTAAGAAAGGGGACCGGAGGGTGTGTTCCAATTACAGGGGTATCACACTCCTCAGCCTCCCTGGGAAAGTCTATGCCAGGGTGCTGGAAAGGAGAGTCCGTCCGTTAGTCGAACCTCGGATACAGGAGGATCAATGCGGTTTTCGTCCTGGTCGTGGAACACTGGACCAGCTCTTTACCCTCTCAAG
>VVHJ01048615.1:0-12482 GCA_015107715.1 Tylochromis polylepis | reverse complement strand
GTGCGGGGGGGCACAGAAGGAGTGTTACCGCAGGCTGTGTGCTAATATCTGTGTAATTCATCATTAATTTTGTCAGAGTGTGTGTCTGACATGACAATCCCTTGGGACAGGAGCCCCAGCAGGTGTGCCTCACATGTGGTGCAGTGTGTGAGTGTGAATGTGTCTTTTGTGCACATGTGTGAACCCTGCAGGGCTACCGGCTTGACAGCCCGTTTGTCTCTGATTGTGGAAGCAGTTTACCTGATGTAAAGCGTGCTGGTTAAAATGAAAAAAATAAAGCTACCAGTATTTATGCCAATAGTTAACATGTGAAAGCGAAAGACATGCAGTGCAAGCTGTCAGGGCTGTTTTGAAGACAGCTACAGGTAAGTTTCACACAGCTCCAACTGTCACGGCTTTGCAGGGCTGTCAGTCACTCTTGGCACCATATGGGCTTCTGTCAACGCTCCTGAAGTTTGGCTCAGGTGAGCAGCCTTTGCCTCAGCTTTACAAAGATATGTCTGTGCACTACTCTCTAATGGTTCTGATTAGTTTTGGTTGCCAGGTGAAACACATATATCAAGGTGTGATCAGATGGGTTCTTCTGTCTGGCTTTCTGAGTTTCTTTTGTACCCGATTGTTTTACAAGACTGGTGATGTTAACTGTAAATGTGCATTTGTTCTTTGTGATTTTTTAAAGAGCCGCACACACTCACATAAAGGAGACACAAGGGCACAGGTAGAGGAAAAACTGGTCTATAAATGAGTGCTGTGAGTGGAAGTCTTGAGGTTGTATTTTTCTGACATGGGAAGTTGAGTACAGAATACGCTTGGCGTGCAAGTGACAATAAAAAGTCAAATCATTCTGGAAAAAACTTCCACTTTACTGTCATGCAAAACCAAAAGTAATAGCAGAAGCAGTTCAGATCTTTTGGTGTAATTTAATAGATTTCAAAAGACGGATTTAAAAAAGAAACGGGCCAGCATATGACGATTTGTATTTCAATTTACATAGCCTCCAAAAGTATAATCAGATAGCTTGAATTAAGCCTTCCCCAATCCCCACCTTACACTAAAACCTCTCCCAATATCACTACACTGTTACTTTTTAACATGTTATTTCTTTACTGTGTGTTAAACTTTACTGCACAACATGTGTGCATGTGTTTATTAATGTTTCTACATGTTGCAATGTCACAATTTAAGTTCACCCTAAAACACTTCCACTGCTCTGGTTTCCAGCTCCATGTTCTTTAGTTTTGGGTTTCAGCACTTCAAATGCTCTCAAAAATACTCAACTTTGCTACTTTAAATTTTTAAATTTCCTCTATGAGCTGTTTTTTCAAAGTCATCTGCTGCTCCAGCTGGTGATGGGAATACTTTTGTCCTGTGCATAAAATCACCACAGAGCAGTTTAGGTAAAAGGTTTTTAAAGGTCAAATTCACGAATTTCACTGTTTAAAAATATCTGCATACTGGTAAGAACTTATTAACTCTGTTATTTCAAATAAAGTCTTATGCATAGGTCACCACAGTAGGTTGTTCAGTGGCCCCAGGAAGTTGAACTTGATTGATGTTCATGATACAGCATCTGGAAAACTAAGTTTGATGTTAGTCCCTTAGTTTCACATTAGAGATGTTTAGTTTTTCCACTTAACTCTCCAAAGCACAATGTATAGTACAGTAGTTTGCTTTTGAATGCATATTACCTAACAACATGCATCATACAGTTGACAGTAAATGTGGGGATTTTTTAAATTCAGTCTGCCTCCTTGCCTCATTTAAACTTCAGCACGAAGTATTTATTGCAGATCACAATTTGTCTCTGTAAACAAAGTTTGGGGCCAAGACGGCTGTATTTGTCTGTGCACAGACAAGTGTGCATGTCACTGACTTGGCGTTTGACCGCGTGCATGTAGACGCTTCTGCATGTTCATACTAATGCACCCTGGCTGTCATACTTCTAAGTTCATGTGTCGCTGGAGGGTGTAAACTGCTGTGAGTTGATTGACAGCTCTGTGGTTTTTCTCCTACCTCTCATGCAGAGAAGGAGAAGTGATGATAAATGGGAAGTTGTCTCTCAGTCTGTCCTTATGTTTCTGTAACCCGTCAGTGTGTGCATGATGGGATGGCAACTGTAATTCCTCCACTATCAATTTTATACTTTGTAAGTGCACACTTACATCTCTTTCTAAATCATAGTAAGCCCAACGATTGAACCCAATCACTGGACCCAATGATTATTCTAATTTCCAGTTCATATTTTTAATCCTAAACTCTTGTAAAGTATCTTTGCATCAATGACAGTTCAATGTAATCCCCATTTATCTTTTTACTGGGCCTTGGTTCAGCCCCTCGGTTCATTCTCAGTCAGAAATAAGCTATTTTAGCTTCTCTCCCTTTAAGCCAACTTTTTCTGACTGGCTGCTACCAAAGTTATGAACAGAAGGTGAATGGGGCTTTTGTGCTCATAGCCAAAGCTTTATGGCTGAGGTGACCAGATTAAGAATATGCACTCTCCTGGATGTTATTCATGTCCAAGAGTACAAAAAATGTCTGAAATGGAACATTTAGAGGAGTCTGATACCTGCGATTTTGGCTCACATGAATCACCTTCTACGAGTGCATACACTGTTCACATTACTTAAAAGTTAGGCCACATTGTATATATGAACATCCATCATTGTGTGTATATTATACATATCTCGACTAACACTGCACACCTGGATTAAGGTGGTTTATCTGATTCTGTTTGTAGATCTTCTCAGTTTTTGTTAGATTGATGTATCCAGATTAGATTGAAATGTCTTGGTGTAAGGCAAGGTTTGAGTCTCTGGGTTGGCTGGGGCCTTTATGTGTGGAGTTTGCATGTTCCTGTTGTGAGCTCATGGGTTTCCGTCAGGTACTCCAATTTCCTCCTGCAACCCTAAGACATGCATGATGGGTTCATTGGTGATTCTAAATTGGCCATGAATGTAAGGTAGATAAATGCTTAAGTGTATAGACTAAGGCTATGTTTGAGTATATGGGTGAATGCAGTTTGTCTAGGCTAGAAAAGTGCTACACAAATCCATTCCATTCTAATCTCCAGTCTTCTCTACAGACTGTGATTTTAGAGGAGGCAACCTATGGACAGTCAGTTTTGTCCCACAGCCACTCCAGTGAGACCTCAGCTCAGTACCTTGTGAGGCTGAAATCCAACTATCCAAATAGTCTTTTCTCCCTCTTGATTACTATTGAAGGTCCAGAGCCTAAAAGTAGTTCTTGGTCATGTCCCTTATTCTGGGAAATATCCTTGTGGTTCCAGATGTATACCATTTCATGAATATAGAGGCTACTGTGCTCTTGGGACCACTCAAATATATGATTTTATATATATATTCCAGTGGTCAATGGAGAGTTCCTTAGACTAAATGCCAATTAACTTAACACCAGTAAACGAATGACTGTGGGAGAAAGCCACAGTACCCAAAGAGAAACCACACAGACACAGGGAGAGCATGCAAACTTCACACAGAAAGGCCAATGGTGGATTCAAACCCAGGAGCTTCTTGCTGTGAGGCAGCAGTGGAAGCTTGTCTTTTAAAATCAATCTCTAACCAGCTTTTATTTAACCTATTTGCAGTATTTCTTTACTTGTCATTATGCATTAATGAGTATAAAATGGCATGTAAAATGTAAAAAAAAAAAATTTGTATTAATTCTTTAATCCAGCTGTTCAACAGAAGTGAATTGTTTATTTTGCATGAATCCATTGTGCTGCATGTTTTTTTTTTGTTTAGCATGCTCCCAGCATGAAATGTTTCAGCATGGTGCATAGTAGCTCCTCACTGTTCCTTGCAACTTGTATTGATAAAATCTTGACGTCGTCTTTGTTTATTGATAGATTAGGATGATTTCCATCTATGAGCTATCAGTTTCTTGGCAGGTGAGGAGTTGCTTGCCTAGGGCACCTCTGGTTGAGTGGTAGCTTTTATTTGTATTGTAGATGGCCAATGAGTTTAAATGAGTTCAAGGTATGGACAGGTAATCCCTGTGAGCCAAAACCTCAGGCTTCAGACTACAGTAAACACTCAGTTTTGCACTGTTTTTTTTTTTTTACACTCTTGAATCTGTATGATGTCAAAGGCAAAGGATGTCCATAATATGGTTGTGCACCAAAAAACAAGATTTTATAATATCACAGAGAAATCCAGCACATCTAGAAACAAGAAGCTGGAATCAACAAATGTAGATCTGTCATTTAGGTTTAATTAATGGCTAAGACTTATTGTTTAATTTTCCACCAGTCATTAATCTGCTAATGAAAACACCAAAACATTGCATGATCATTTTGCTGGCAGGAGAGCAATTCAGTGGCATGACTATTTATCACCGTTGTGTGCTTTGATTGATGGAAAGGAATCACCAACTGAGGTTCCCATGTATCAAGAAGAACAGATGCAAATTGGGCTTTGTTGCAGTCACGTAGCAGCATTCCCTGCAGTGCAGTCATGTACTGTCAATACATGACTGATTGTCCTTTTGTTTTAAATTTGCAAGTTTATTCTTGCACAGTAGAGTCAAGTGTGAAAAGCAGGAGTACAGCAAGAATTTTGTGATAGTGTCAAGCTTGTGTTGCGAATTTATAAACAGACAAACTAAAATCCACAGTTTGTTACTGCAGTTTATCTCTGTGTCCATGCAAAGAGAGGAAAGACACTGATCAAATAAATCCTGCTCTTATCTCAACTTTGATCCCATGAAGCTTCCTTCTGCTGCATCAGATCACATTTTAGCTGGTTAGTGGTGCAGTTGTTCATTGTTTATTGGTAGCAAGTAATGGTGACAGAGAGTGCATTCAACATCCAGTAAGATGGCCTACACCAAATGCAGAAACAAAAGAGTTCTTTACTGCTTGCATGAAATAAAAGAATGTGTTTTGCATTCACCTATGAGATTTTGACAGAGTAGTTGTTCTGCCTGTTTTCCTCTTACCCCATCTGCAGGTACGAATCAAAAACTCCCACATCAACCCCTAAAAATAGCCCTGTTCACATACCACACCTCAGTATCTGTCAAGTGCTTGTCCGCAAGTGCCTGGGCAAAAGTCTGAGCTTCCTTCTTACTTCAGATGGCATTCCAGCTTTGAAATGTGCGTAACGAATTCACGAGAACCACACTTGGTTGCATTTTCTCGTACGTCATTGGTCCTGTCATCACTGGATGAGAAACTTAGACAATGGATCTAGTTATCTGCAGTAATAATGATGCTGGGTGTTGTGGTTACCTTTTATAACTGTTGGCAAGGGAGTCAACCCACCTGTTGAGGTAATTAGTGTGAGACACACCTGCCTTATGTAGTTTCTAAATAATATGTGGTATTGTCGAGCTTTATTGAGCTCAAAGGACATTTCCACTCTTGGATACTTCGACACAGTTAGATATTATCATTGATCTTGAATGCATTCCTCCCGTCTTTGTAATGAAGTGTTGCAACCTGCCTTCGTTACTTTCATTAGTGATCTCATGAGTCTCACAGAGTCTTTTGACTTCTCTCACAGACCTGACCTGAACCTTTCTTAGTCAACTGTGTGAATAGGGACAAACCAGCACAGGTTTTGGATTAAAGCAGTGTGAGTACAAGGCCCTAAACCATAGTATATACAAAGTCACACCACCATGCTATTAGTTAATTTAATTTAAATCATTCTGTCCTCTGTGATAAAAGTTACACATGAAGCTGCAAGCACCATGCATAACATTTACCAGCTTTACCAACAAAGACTGGAAGATGGAAAGCATCTATATCTGTATTACACACCCAGACAGAAATACAGATGCCTAAAATAGGATTGTGAGCAACCTAATTCAGATAGTGAACTTTTACTTTGGCACTCACTTACTACTATTACCAGCACACTAAAACTCACTTCTTAGGAGAAAACTGAGCAATGTGTATCTCAGCAATAATAATCTTTAAATACATCAAGCATGTGTCCCACAACCTTTTTACTGAAAATGATGATGCAACATATTTTGGCACTATTGTGCTATAAATACATTCAGTAAACATTCCATTTGATGAGTTAAATGACTTATGTGCAACCAGTCATGGCCTTGCAGGGCAACATTATTATAATGTTGTTTAGTGGCTTTTTCCTGAAATCACAATACTTAAATTCTAAGCCCTTTTATTTTTCATTATGTGTCACACTTGAGACTGTGTAACTGACTTGTGACTTGTGATTCTGCAGTAATATGTGTGGCATGTCAATATCGATCTTTTGTGTAAGATTTTTTGGGGTTAATGAGAATAATGCAAAGCTTGTTGTATTCCCATCTGTGGGGCTGAAAAACAGATTGGTCTTGACTACTACTATTTCTATTTGTGCAACACATTTAGTGGAAGATTCCACTTTCACCACAAGTGGAAGATTGCTTTTGCAGGAGGTTTTATGTCAAACTGTTGTAAGAATAAAGGGACTTTATTTATTATTTTAAAAAAGCATGCACTGGAGTTTCTTTATTTTTATTTTTATGTCTATACCACCTTAAACCAATCCCATCCAGGGAGAAGTGTATTCAAATACACTGCTCAAACAAATCAAAGTAACACTTTTTCATCAGAATATAGCATCAAGTCAGTTAAACTTGTGGGATATTGATCTGTGGGTTGTTAATTAGTTTCAGCCACTTTGGTGTTAATGAAATGAACAACAGATACACTCGAGGGGCAACAGTGAGACAACCCACAAAACAGGAATGGTTTTACATGTGGAGGCTGCTGACATTTTTTCTCCCCTGATCTCTTCTGACTGCTTTTTCACTAGTTTTGCATTTGGCTAGGGTCCAGGCACTACTGGTAGTACCAGGCAGTGCCTGGACCCTACAGAGGTTGCACAGATAGTCCAATACAGATAGTCCAACAACACCAGAAAAATTTCTGGTGATGGCACATCACATTTCTGTGTCTCCTTGCATACTCTCAAGAGATCCAATGGAGGACATTCCAGGATACAGGCAGTTACTCTAGGAGGGCTAGACAGGACCATAGTAGGCCCTTAACCCATCAGCAAGACCAGCATTTTTTCCTTTGTGCAAGAAGGAACAGGATGAGCATTGTCAAAGCTACAAAATGACCTCCAAGAGGCCACTGTTGTGAATATCTCTGACCAAACAATCAGAAGCAGACTTCATGAGGGTGGCATGATGACCTGAGTGGGTCCCTAGTGGGTCCCGCGCTCACTGCCCAGCACAGTGGAACCCAATTGGCATTTGCCATTACCAGAATACCAGAAATGGCTGGTCCACTATGGCACCCTGTGCTTTTCACAGATAAGAGCAGTTTCATACTAAGCATGGCTTTGCTCAGTGTAAGCATCATATAGTTTCAGCAGAAAGGTAATATATGTCAAGATGTTGTCAACTGGAAATTCAGTGAATATTTTTTGTAACTTGAGGGCTGCTTAAGAGGGATGTTTAAGTGAGTTGAAGAGTTTTCTTTATATTTCTTAATATTATATAATATATTTTTTAATTATAGAGCTATATTCTGCAAAAATTCAGAGAAACAAACCTTTTTATTCAATTTTTCAAGATGCCACTTTGTTCAAGGTATTTTCATTTGTCTCATTTAAGACAAAAGAGTGTACTGTGAATATTAAATAATGGATAAGTGGTATGACAAACTACTTTGTATGATTTGTTACCAACAAGGTCAAAAGATATTTTATAGCTGCAAATGGAAACACTTTGAGTGGGTGGAAAGTCAAATGGGGATAACAGGGCATACTATCAGACAACCGTTTCTCAAAGACTTTCATGGTGTTGCACTCATTTGTACAAATGAAAGATGGCAGAAATAGCAGGTTTTAAAAGTGGAGAGGGATGTCAAGACTGTTTAAACTTTGGTTGACGCATACTGACCTTTAGCGGCAATATGGTATCTTTTGTAGCTGTAGACACAGGTACTTGGTTGTTAGGCCTCGTTGAAGAAGCAGAACTGGTTTGGGGTTTCATTTTAATCCATGCAGGCAGTCCAGACCTCATAAATCCACTCCCAGGGTTAGTGTTGTTCTGTCTCCAGCACACAGAATAAGTACTACACTTTTTCTGATTTGAAGAGAATGAGACACAAATGTTACTGACACTCTTCTCTTTGTTCCCACTTTATCTCCACATCAAATACTGTTTTTACTTTCTGATCTGATCAGTGCGCAATAGTGTTAGTGCTAGACAATCCATGCAAAGATACAGTAAGGAGAGATGGTAAGATTGTAGAAAGCACACAGTCAGAACCCACTATGGAGGAAATTCTTCATCGTAACAATGAGAAAAACAGGTATGGCCCCACAAACATATGTGCTGTTAACATAATGGCTCCTGGCAGGCAGTAACTCATACACTGTCCCTATGCCCCAGAGAAGAGTTTAACAGTTGGCCTGTTCTGTGGTGTAATATCTGCTATTTAATGAAGCCTGAAATATGGTCACCATTTCAGTTTGCCAGTATTAGGTTGGAATTCTCTTTACGAATCAATCCATTACAGCATTTTAATAACTATTTTAATTAGAGGGCTATATGACACTCCAGCACTGAATTCTTCATTGTAGAGCAATTTATCTACAATGAAGAATTTCTAAAAGTCGATTACATGAGTTATACATTAAATAACCCCTGACTGGAACTGTTGGTTCTCATTCAAAGTGCCATTTCTCCATGGAATAATAAAGGGAAAAACTTGTTGGAATCTGTCTCCAGCCATCCACAAAGTAATAAGGACCTGCATTCATATCTGTTTACTGTTCTTTTTATTCACACTTCTGATTTAACCATCTGTTTTACTGCTAACCCAAACCAGATTTGCACCACTTTCTGTAGTGTTGCCCTATGTGATTGGAACCTTTAGCTGACAAAGTTGTCAAATTTAACAATATATAATGTTAAACTGTACTGCTACATTTGAAGGACCAACTAACTTTAACTCTTAAAGTCTTAGTCCCAGTGAGAGTGTTCGTGTATAGCCCATCTGCACAGACTGTGAATTTTATTCCGTGGATTGCATTGTAAAGGAGGGCACGCGCTTGTAATATTGTGCACTGCCACTCCTGTTGATACACTGAAATTTTATATTTCATTGTGTTGTGTGCTGATTTTTATTCACATATAAAGCTTAAAGTAAGCAAACAGACTATACCTTCTGGTGGTTTGCACTCAGTTTTCTAATACAGAAGAATATAACTTTTAAGATTCCTTGAGTTCTATATGCTGGACTTCTTTTTCACTACTTTTTCACTTCTAGTAGTTTGCCAATGCTTTATGCAGTCAGTTTTAATTCTGAAAAGAATCTTGCAGGTTACTAAGTACATCATAATACAGTATTCCTTTCAGAGGACTTCTTTACTTTCGCTACAACACTGTCACAAAACCCATCAGTCAGAGTCAGTGACCTGCCAAAATTATGACCTACTAAATATGTTGAACTGGATTCATAGATCTGATTTCACTGAGGCTATAAGGTGAGGTATTCCCCTGCATTTGTCACTTATCGTTCAATAAAATATAGTTTTGGACAATTTGACCCTGTCTGGTCGGCAGGGATAGAGAAGAATGAGCAGCTATTATTATCCTGCTTTACGTCTCTGGCAGTGTAGTGGTGTCAGTCAGGGGCTGGCGGTGGAAGCCAGGGGGCCGGTTAGGACTGCTGGCTCTCTGAGGTGCTTCATCTTGGGACCAAGGCAGCGAGACCTCTAACTGAACCGCAGCCATTTGGATGGAAAAGTGCTGAGGCAGCAAGCTTGGGCCATTTCACTGGGTGGAGTTCTTATACTGTACTGCTAAGAAGATGTGGCGGTTGGCTGAGAGCCAGTTTATGACTTTATTATCATGCAAACATTGTTCCCGTGCTCAGATTCACACATCATTGTCAATTATGTTGTTTTATTCCACACTTGTTTCTTACCACCAGTAGTTACCACCAGCATCTGTGATCAATTTGTGTGATTTATATACCAGAAATGAGTCTGTGTCTTAAAAGCCACATGTGTCTGTGTTTCACCTTGTCATATTGGCTCTTGCCAAACAAACTCTAAGATTCCTGAGATTCCTCTTAGTAGAAGCCAATGATAAGGGGAAATGTGAAGTAAAGAGAGGCCTTAGTGTTCTGACAGCAGTTTGCCTCATTGATGGATTGAGGTGAATGTTTGAACACCAGACAGACAAAAAGAAGCAAATGGCTTTTATGAGCAGCGTGATTTATTTGTTGAACAAGCTTTGTCGAGCTCTGCTGGCTGAATTTATGGCACTTGACACACGAAACGGGCTATCAGTGCTGAGTTTGGATGTTTGGCAGACACCCACCGTACTTTCACACAAAGTAAGCATGAAATATTAGCATTATTTTAAAAGGTTTCCGTATATTAGGGAGGAATTGGGTGTTCTTTTCCAAGATGGTTCACAGTAAAGCCATTCACTGTCTGGAAAGATCACTGACAGCCAGGTTTGGATGGAAAATGATTGAGAATGATAAAAGACAAGGTTCCAGAAGTGGTTGTAGATTTTCACTTGGAGCTGAAAATTGTCAGTGGTCAGTTGTCAAGTTGTCAGTCAGTTTTCATAGATATTTAAACATTCAAGTATGAGTTTTAACGAACTGAGGCTCAGAAATATTGAAAAATTTCTCTAGTTTTTTAATGCTGAGTTATTCTGTGCCAAGTTACTAATTTGTTAGAACACAGAAATTAATAACTTTGCTTCTGTACTGAGGTTGCTGTTTTCCCCCAACTCATCAGCTGTTGTCTTATGGTGAAGCTTCTGGGCCAGTGGCCAACATCTCAGCGTCCATAGAGTAACCAGAGAAATCTGAAAAATGTATAATTGATCCCCAAGCCAAGACTTTCTGCTCCATATGCATACTATTGTTTACAGTCGAACTTTGAATGCAAGGAATTTTAAAAAGCTTTTTAAAATCTAAATAATTTTCACATGATTTTGCTAACTGCACCTTCCCCTTGTTCTTTGTAGCTCGTTTAAGTTGTTGTTCATCACTACTTAGACTACACAGCTAAACCAAAAAGCTTTCATCGCCAAAAAATCTTGTTTGTATGACAATAGATTGTGCTCAACTTTGTCAAAATTCATTGCATCAATTCATTCATTATGTAACACTTATCTTTTGTTAATATTTAATGTGACAGTGTATCAAAATCAATGGCAGTTTTAAAGCTGAAAAAGGAAAAGTTCTTTTATCTAATCAGCCACTGACCCACAGGTGATTAAATGAGTAGAAGGGTAGCTGAACAGCTTCTCTCTACTGCAGTATGTTCGTCATCTCCATACTCACATTTCCATAGACGTGCTTATCTGAAGACTGGCAATCAGATCTCAACTTCCTCTCTGATCACTTAACCAACTTCATAAAGCCATTCTCTCTTTCCTTCTCCCTCTGCTCAGCCCAGTCGGATGGCTTTTTCTTAACACAATAATTTGAATAAAGAAAAACATGAATTAATTAATTGTTCGTGTGTGTGTGTGTGTGTGTGTGTGTGTGTGTGTGTGTGTGTGTGTGTGTGTGTGTGTGTGTGTGTGTGTGCGCACACACACACACACAGCTCAAAAAAATAAAGGGAACACAAAAATAAGACATCTCAGATCTGAATGAATGAGATATTCTTATTAAATACTTTGTTCTTTACATAGTTGAATGTGCTGACAACTAAATCACACAAATTATAAATGGAAATCAAATTTAGCAACCCATGGAGGTCTGGATTTGGAGTCACACTCAAAATTAAAGAGGAAAAACACACTACAGGCTGATCCAACTTTGATGTAATGACCTTAAAACAAGTCAAAATGAGGCTCAGTAGTGTGTGTGGCCTCCATGTGCCTGTATGACCTCCCTACAACGCCTGGGCATGCTCCTGATGAGGTGGCGGATGGTCTCCTGAGGGATCTCCTCCCAGACGTGGACTAAAGCATCCACCAACTCCTGGACAGTCTGTGGTGCAACGTGGCGTTGGTGGATGGAGCGAGACATGATGTCCCAGATGTGCTCAATTGGATTCAGGTCCATAGCATCAATGCCTTCGTTTTGCAGGAACTGCTGACACACTCCAGCCACATGAGGTCTAGCATTGTCTTGCATTAGGAGGAACCCAGGGCCAACCATATGGTCCATATGGCATATGGTCTCACAAGGGGTCTGAGGATCTCATCTGGGTACCTAATGGCAGTCAGGCTACCTCTGGGAGCACATGGAGGGCTGTGCGGCCCCCACAAAAAAATACCACCCCACTGCCAAACTGGTCATGCTGGAGGATGTTGCAGGCAGCAGAACGTTCTCCATGGCATCTCCAGACTGTCACATGTACTCAGTGTGAACCTGCTTTCATCTGTGAAGAGCACAGCGCGCCAGTGGTGAAGTTGCCAAGCTCGGCGTTCTCTGGCAAATGCCAAACGTCCTGCACGGTGTTGGGCTGTAAGCACAACCCCCACCTGTGGACGTCGGGCCCTCATGCCAC
>VVHJ01048606.1:6707-24381 GCA_015107715.1 Tylochromis polylepis | reverse complement strand
AAGGAGCCAGTTGAGGTGGTTCGGGCATCTGACCAAGATGCCTCCTGGGTGAGGTGTTCCTGGCATGTCCTACCGGGAGGAGGCCCCGGGGCAGACCCAGGACACGATGGAGAGATTATATCTCTCGGCTGGCCTGGGAACGCCTCGGTGTTCCCCCGGACAAGCTGGAGGAGGTGGCTGGGGAGAGGGAGGTCTGGGCTTCTCTGCTTAGGCTGCTGCCCCGCGACCCGGCCCCGGATAAGCGGGAGAAGATGGATGGATGGATGGATGGATGAATTACTGTTTTCATACACTGGAAGAGATTTTTTTTTTTCTCTTTTTCCTTTTTCTGTTTTTATAAGGGAGACGGGCCAGATTTGAATCTGGTAACCCCTTTTACAGGTCTGATTCCATAACCTTTTGTTCGCAACTCATTTGCAGTGGCTCGAGAAGGACGGCAGACAGACAAATCCTAATTTAATGTGTGTAAGAAGAAGAAAAAAAGAAAAAATCTAATGAATGTTATGTTTGTGTCTAATTTTGTCATTATCATAAACCAAGGTGCCACCTGCAGATTTTGATCAGCCCCAACCCCTCCCTGGCAGCTAAATCTTCCCTGCTTCCCTGGAGTGGACAGATTTATGTCCAGTGTGATGGTCAACAGAAGGTATGGGATGTTAGCAACTACTTCTTTTTTTTTTTTTCTCTCTCTCTCTCAAACAAACACTGTCTTGGACTGTGAGAAACTGACATGAGCTAAATCTGAGCTGGTTTCAGTTTATTAAGGTTCAGATCCGTCGAGACCTTGCTCTGGATGTGTCTACAGCCCCAGCAGATACAAGTTTGTCAGCCCTGCCTCCTCAGGTTGCTACCCCCTTGTTGCCTGTGGGCAAGCTCACCACGAGGCCATCACTTACCCCACAGACGCCTCAGGCCATGGTAGAGATCAACAACAAGACCATCGTCTTCCCCACCACACCCTCAGGGGAGACATCAGGTAGGAACATGGTTTACCACTGGAAGTAACTTGCTCTGACGAACGTTAAAGCTCTACATTGTGCTCATGTCTGAACAGTTTTACAACAATTATCTTTCAGTTTAAACATGAAATACTTTCCAGGCTGTCAGTTTTTAGTCGTGGTCTGTAGGTAGCACGTGATGCATCTATTCCTGTGGGAGACTGAACGTCTCTGTGTTGCTCCTGTAATTCAGAGGCCCAGCTGGAGGTGCAGAATGGGAACGTGGAAGTGAGGTGGTACCTGTCATCATTTGCTCCTCCATATGTCAAGGTGCTTTTTTTTTTTCCTCCTCCCTTCATTATCTCGTTCTTCTATTAGCTGTTTTTCTCCTGCTCCTCTTGAATATCTCTCTTGGGAGATCTCTGCTTTTACAGCTTTGTAGTTTATTTTGAAGTTACTTTTGTATATGAGTGTTGCAAGATCTGTTTTGTTTCATGAACTACTTTGGTAATTACATTTTCACACTCTTGATGTGAACTTGTTTTAATACATAAATGTTATTGGCTGGTGTGTAACAGCATAAGCTCGGATCAAACTGTGGTCCTCTCTCTCTCTCTCTCTCTCTCTCCTCAGGGGGTTGACAACAGTGGAGACGTTTACCGGGCCACCTACACTGCTTTCAGATGCTCCAGGGTTTCTGGAACCCTGGGAGCCCATGAGAAGATGCAGGTAGCTACTCGCAGTAGACTTGCCAGTAATATTTAAAGCAGGTCATTATAAAAGGACAAAGATTTCCAGCAAATACTGTTTACAGGGAGAAGGATCCTTTTTAATTAAAAAAAAAATAAAATAAAATAAAAAATCTAATGCCCAATCATAAAATCTAGTTTTATTGGTTTTTTCCCATTTTTAAATTGGTGTTCTATTAAAACTTTCATTAATTTTATTGTTCCTTTCACCAAATACAGTTTTCATGTGCAATTAGTTTTACTGTTCACATTGGAATTCTCTTTTTAGTCAAGTGATGCACTCAAGTTTCACTAAAATAATGTTTCTGTGTTACTCTGTTATATATCACATCTGTGAGTTTTAAATGGTTGGTCAGGTCAAACTGTGAGATCAAACACTGAAAGAGACATTTAAGAAGTTTCTACTTTCCATCTAGAAGCATAACTCTGTAGTAAGATGCTTTTATGAGGTTCAATAAAATCCGGTTGTGTCCTGGAATGTTTTTTATTTATTTATTTATTTATTTTTTAGGTGCCCATCACCTTTCTGCCTAGGGACAGAGGAGACTATGCCCAGTTCTGGGACTTGGAGTGCCACCCTGTGTCTGACCCCCAGCAGAAAACCAGAATCCGCCTCCAGCTCTGTGGCACCGTGAGGACTTTTTTTCTTAAACCTCACAATATAGAATCTGTTCTCTGAAAGTGTTTTTACCGAGCTTATTTTTCAGTCGTTCAGAAAAAAAACAAACACAAACCACACAGAAGGGCCTCCGCCACGACCCTCTTCCTGCGTAGCAACACTAAGCATGCAGGTTTTCAACACCATAATGAGAGAAAATAAAAGTTGTTCTTCTGTAGTACATAAGAGGCACAGGACTCCTTGTACACCTTCAGTTTTTTTTAAATGGCATTAAAAACAAAACTGAGTTCAAATTTACTTTCTATAGCACAAAACTTTAGGCAAATTTTAATCTACTTTACTATAGATATTTGATATTCAGTCTAAAAAATGTGGACGTGGCCAGTGCTTCCACTAAGCAGTACATTGTGATATTAACTTTCAGTTACTTTAAAATAAGCTGCACACATTAGCGGTACCTTGACTGTGGCTTTGTAGTGCAAGTGACAGAATTAACAAATGAGACAAGTGGGCTGTGGGATGGGAAGGAGAGCCACCCTGCTGAGAAGGGCCTGCGGGCTTCTTGTGTGTAACACTTTAAAGTGAAGTGTTATGACAGAATCAGTTAACTTAAGAGCATACATGCACAGCAAGTGGGATGTCAGAGAGATGACTCCACATGAGTAGGTTAAGTGGCTGTGATGCTAGTGCTTTTGTTGTTGTTGCTTTGTCTTTTAGATGCGGTATTTAAAGTGGAACGCCAAGTCTTTGAGTAGAGTTAAATACCAATCTGTGACTCTAGTTTGTAAAACTTTGGAAAAACAAAATGCAAAACATAGCTGTAAAACTAAATATTCAATTCAATTTTATTTATTTAAATATGACTGTTAACTGTCAGGTACATGTCTAAGTCAAAGTCTCTGCATATAATTTAGTAAGCCAGCAAGTAGCTGTTTGTCTCCCAGGGATGCATGATGTTAGTATTCAGGTGTGTTTTTTGTTTTTAGTGAGCAGCAGTTTTTAAGTTGCACTGAAACACAGTAAAAGCTAACAGGCTGAATCTTAAATGTGTGTTTGCGTCCGAAGGGAACAAAATCTGGACCAGTGGGAGGACCAAGAGAAGGAGACTGCTCTCTGGTGAAGACAGAGGCCACAGTCAAGACCAAGAAGAGACCCGAGTCCTCATCCAGCAAAACCAGGTAACTCCACCTAAATCTAATCAGGGAGGAGATCCCAATCAGGAAAAACACAAGAATAATGTTTTATGTAGCACATGTGTAGGGTTTATTTAGTAAATTTAGATTAGCTATAGTGATGGGAGGAAATGTTTTGGAGCATCCAGAACTCAGAGCACTTATGTTCTGTCAGAACATCAGCATGTAAAATGATTTTACTAAATGACTGGACTAGAATTGAATTCTAACAGCTATCTCTGTACCCTGCTAGAGTAGTTTTGCATGGTTTATCCTATACTCTGTCTTTATGCAGTTTCTCTGTTCATGGAGTGATTTTTAGCTCCTCTGCCTTTTAAAGCTGCCCTCCCTTTAGGTCAGCTGATTGGCCACTACTCACAAACAGAAGGTTTGAATTGCAGGTGGTTGGGGCTTCTGTGGTCATAGCCAGAGACTTGTGCATGGATTACTCATACAAACTATTTTTTTTAAACTTGGGCATTGTTAAATGGAGTATCCCCCCCAAAAAAGCGTCATAGGACCCTTTTCAGCCTAAATTTATACCTTAGTTATGTCTTTTTTAAAACACTGAGTCATTCTGAATTCCTGGTTGTTTCATGATGGTTATGCCTCCTGTTTAAAGTGGCACATTTTGTAATCCTCAGCCAGGAGGAGGCCGCGCGGAGGGGTGTGTATTCACCACAGGACCTGTACACCTTCCCTGCCACACGGGTGGGTGAGTCCAGCTCTCTAAAGGTCAACGTCCGCAACAACTCGTCCGACACGCATGAGGTGAGGCATAATTTATTCTCATGAAGGTGTAAGAGTTTTGTTTTTTTTTTTTTTGTTTTTTTTTTCATGCTTACTGCAGCAGAAACTGAAGTTCACTTACATGCATATGCAGTAAGATTATGTCTAGAAAAGTGAAGCTGTCAGAGTTAACACAAGCAAGGAAGTAAGATGAGAGATTGTTTTAAAAGAAGTCATTCTTTAAGTTTGAGTTGTCTCTGCAGATGACATAATGTGTTAGGGAAGCAGAAGTAGAGATACCTTGACTATATTTGTGATTCTCTGTACCGCTAAAAGAAGTTGCATGCCTGAGTTGATGTAATTATACTGAGTGAAAAATACAGTAACACCCCTAACACTTGTCACTGTGCTTTGCATGGATTTGATATGTGATGTGTGGCTTCTCTAATTGACTTGCAGCTGAAATTTGTAAACCCTAATGAGCCCTTCTACATCAAGCATTCCAAATATTCTCTGAGGTGAGTCTAATGTTTATTACATCTAACACAAACCTTTTGATCGCTACTTTTAGACTTTGTCTTTACTGTAAAGCTTTAGGTTTATTTGGAGCTCTTGAAGTTTTTTTCTGGTATTATTATCATAAAACTACGTAGTTAGATCATGTTTAGTCAAAAAGATGTTCTGTGGTCTAACATGGAGACTGCATAATGTCATTTTCCCCATTGTGAATGCTCACTGTGGGAGGTCCTGTGAGATGCTGGGACCTGGAGGATGATCTTACTATCTAGAGTATATACTTGGGACCTGAGTACTGATGTTTTGCCTAACAAAGGCATTTGGAAGGGGCGGCCTGGTCACAGGTACCAGTTGTGTTGTGCTGTGCTGGTGAGGAACTGTGTTCACAATGTGCACATTATTGGTTGTTTTGTAGTGGCTAAAATGATGTCTAGTATGGAAATGAATTACTTACTGAAATGCATTTTCTTCATCAACAAAATTAAAGTACTGTGACACATTCCATTGTGAAGCATGACATTTATGTGAAATGGTGCCACAACCTGAACCTCCCCCAGCTTTGCAGTAGGTGTGCTGTGAGCACTGGTGTGTGTGGATTTGTGATTGTGGTGTTCCCAGCATGTTGTGGCTCTCATTAAGATGACCACAGGTTTAAAGAAATACTTCTCTAGTTTCCCTTGTATGGGTCTTAGTATAAGCACTTAGTTCTGAAATACCTCTGTGTCTAAAGCTGACCAAAAGCCAACTGGAATATAACCAGTATAGTTGAACTAGTTCTCTAACCTCATTTGAAATTTAAACTGGACCTTAAAGTGCTGTAGTTAACCCTGCATTCATTTTCTGCTGTTTATCCATGTCAAGGTGATGACTGAATTATTAGTGCTAGTCACTGATATATGGCTGCATCACGTGATTGTTTTCACCTTTGATTCATCATTTGTTCTGTACAACATTAAAAAACAGTAATTAATCCGCAAATAAAATACTTTTTAAAACTTCGATTCAGAATGGCTAAAAAAATGCATTCATAGTAGACAGACTAATCATTTCAGGTTCAAGTGTTCCATAAAAGTCCAAAGTGGTTGTGACTGATATCAATTATACTTTAAACAATATAAAAACAGTGACAGTGTAGGATTTGTATTTATTTATTCATTTATTTATTATTTTAGATGATTGCAGTGCATATTTGTATGCATTTTGAATCTGTATTTGTGTTTCTTCACATTATGTATTTACACACACAACATTTCAAATTGATACAGCTGTCAGTAACAGTCTTTATTCTTCCTCACCCTTTAGATCCCAGCACTATCTGAAGCTACCCGTCCAGTTCAAGCCCAGTATCGCAGGCGGACACAGCGGCTTGCTGCTCATCCAGTCAGAAACAAGTGGAAGTCTTGTTATTCAGCTGACTGGTGAGGCATTGCCTTGAATTCACCATTTTTAACCATCCTACGCCACCTCGTTGTGCCGCCTGGCTTTGGGTGGTGGTGCTCTTTTTTTTTTTTTCTCTTCACTGTGGGAGAGATGAGAGTGACAGAAGAAAAGGCATAAGGGCTAAGGATCAAATAATGTCAGCCTTTGGATTTAAATCCTTCCTTGTCGTCATGTTTGGAGATGCGCGCTATAGCTGATTGAGGGAGACTGACTGAGACTCCTGCCAACGCAGCCCCAGCTGCCTGTGGATAAGGCACAGGTGTCCTCAGCTGGCCCATGAAAAATGATTGTGCCTGAAGCTGAATAGTTTGAATCTGGCCAGCTCACAATTAGTCTGCACAGCCCCGGCGTTCCAGAGAGCTAATAAATTTTGTCATTTGACTCTGGATCTGGTGTTTCGCTTTCTCTCAGAGTCATGTCACAGAGTAGCATTGCTGTTGCCATGGTCTGTCAGACAGTAGCGGTACCAGCTGAGATACTTCGGGATCATTTGGAGCTGGGCATGCAGGAATGGCTTTGTTTGCTGTTTGGTAACATCACTGCAGGGATTTTGTTTTTGGAAAAGCCACATTTTTGCCTTTTTGTTGTGTTACATAGTGGAAACCTTTTTGTCTCAGAACTCGGTGCAGTCACCTCTGCCCATTACCTCCTAACTGAAACAAGGACCCAAATAGATTTAAAGCTTCAGTTTTCGTGGAGTACATTTTAAAACTGCTATTCTAGCTCAGACTGCATCTCACAACATTTTTCTAATCTTCTGTACTCGTGTTTGTTTCTATGGAGATGGCTCTTCATCTTGCAGGGCCCACCTGCGCAGTAGCCTTTGTCAGCACCATGTGTTGACTTCCCCACAACCTCCAAGGCTCATTCCAAACAGCCCAGATGTACTTAATTTAGTCATGTTCAGGGCAGCTCACAGCAACATTAGGATGGTTAATGATTGTTATTACATGCTAAAAGAGTTTCCTCTGGTGGGGTTTTTATTCGGCAGCTTGCCAGGTCTGTTCAGTATGGTTGCCATGGCAAAACTGGTGTTAATCACTGTTCCAGTCACAGAAAATTAGCTCCCTGTTTCCTCTTTTGGCTCTGGGGCAAATGGCCAAAATTGCTCGGGGGGGTTTTGGATTTGCTTCTGTAATCAGTTTTGATATTGGAAGGGGATGGAAATGGGGAAACTTTATCAAGGAGGTGTTGTTAACCTGTTAGTGCCACACATTGTGGCAATACTTTGAAGAACACTATTCTTTTGTACTGTTTTTCCTACTTGTGTAGCAAGTTTTGACATGAAGGCAGTGTACTGTCAAACATCCCAGCATGTTTTGATTTACAATTTGCACATGCTTTGAATAGCAATTATGTAATATATTGTATGTAATATATGTTTAAATAAAGTTTTGTGACAATTAGAGTTGCTGCCCTTTTTATTTTATTTTATTTTTTTTAAAGCCCACATTGCTGTCAGAGAGGTATCAAAGTGGACAAAGAGGATTTATGAAAAATGTACTTGAACACTAGCTCTATATTCCATTCAATCAGACTTTCTGTACAATAAGGCTGTCACTTAATGCTACGCCTTGTTAAAGCATCTAACAGGAACCCAGTTATTTTGTAGGACAACGATGTGTTTTCAGAAATCCAAGTTCTGTTAATTGGTTTGGATAAGTGACATAACTAGCCTCCACATGGTGGAAGCACTACTCTGTATAAATAACTTCAGATTGGCTGCCATGTAATGAACTTCTAGTAAGTGAATTTCTGGACATCATGTTCATTAACGAGAACAAGTGAACAGTGAAAATGTTTCTTACTCTAAAGTCATGGGTTTGTTGTTTGGTTAGCTTCATTTGAATGCCAGATTTGACTTCCAGTTATTGCACAATTAAGCATCCCCGTGACCAAATTTGACCATATAGACATAAACACACACAGGCAAAGCACTGCTTAGTTCTTCTGTAACTTTAATCAGATTTATTTTAGCATATTTCTTCAAGCAAACTTCCTGAAATTAAAGTCTGACTTAGCTGGAATAAAAATTATAACAATTAAGCAGTTAAATCCTTAAAAATTCAAATGAAAATAAAGGAAAGCCTTAAACCCATGTTCAACATACAGTTTTGGATACATGTACGACATCATATGTCTGACATTAATGACTGTACTGTCCTTCACACTGGTGGCACAGCAGAGTACATTCTTGTATGTGGTTTGATCAATCATGCTGGATTTAACATTGTATCAGCTCCTTTTAAAGCACTGCATGGTCTAGCTCTTTTAAATTCTGCACCCAGATCTGACAGTGAAATGTTCCACAGCTTACTCTCTAAAAAGCATACCTCTGTACTTAGGCTTTACTGTATACGTTTTATAAGTGCTACGTATAATAATAATAATAATAATAATGGAATATTTTTTTTGTCCAGCTTGTAACCTTGGGTTTGAAAGGGTGCTTTAAGGGAAAAATAGCTACAATACTACCTTGTGTATTAAAGTGCAGCTGAATGCCTGAGAAGATTTCACATCACTGTGAAATGTTCCTGAGTGAAACGGTGAACTGGGAATGTTGCTGCAAATCCGCTCCTGACCCGTGTGACCTCTGGAACAGCGAGTTATCGAACTTTTACTACTTTGCCTGCTAAATGCTGTGTGCCCGGCAGGTGTCGCCAAAGCGTTGTGTAGAGCCCGGCTGTCAGCAGCATGTACTGTACAGTAGGACAGCTGGGCTTTATTTTGCTTCCCAGACTGGAAACCACTGTAGTGCAGTTGGACTTGACGTCTAGCAACACAACATCAGACTTTAAACAAGCAGACCCGGTGGCTTTGCAAGTTAGCGGCTGCATTCACAGGTAGGAAGCCTGAGACCTTTTCTCAGTTATTTATATGTGTTTTTTTTTTAAATGCACAGTGTGTGATCGTAGGCGGCTGCAGGAATGTTCTGGTTATGCTAGCTGATGTGGCTAAAAACGCTAGCGAGGCTGTGCCGGCGTGAGGGGCGGCTGACTTTGAGCCAGACTGTTTAAGTTGGTGGTTAGAGTTGGAGCCGCTTTTCCAAGCTGCGCCAGACAGCAGAGCTAAGCTAAGTTAGCAGCGAGCGGGCTAGCTCTGGCAGCCGTCCATCCTGCCGGGGCCACAGCAGCAGTCCGCTATGTCTCTGTCCCTGCGGGGCACCGCCGCCTCTCCCACTGACCGTGACCTCCGCACTTGCTCTAACATTTATCGCCCTGAGTACACACACACACACACACACACACACACTGAGAGGTGTGCTTCCCCCCGTCTGCCTCCTGTGTCGTTAGCTGTCATGTTCTGTGTGATTTGATGAGCAAGCTAGCCGGGAAGCTAGATCAAAAAGGTGATCCCCTGAGCTGTCACTCATATTTCAGACCACAGGCTCCAACTTTTTTACTATGCAAATGAGGCGCGCGGTGCACGTAAGCTGGTCCCACTCACGAGAAGCTCCATCAGGCAAGAGTTGTTCCACAGCTGTGGGGTGATAAGGGAGCACAGAAACATCTTCCTCATCATTCCCAGTTTGAGACCGATAGTTATATAAGGAATCCCATGGCCCCCTCCCACGCTTCATATAGTGCACCCTACCTTCCTGGCTGGAAGTTTAAGAAGGTTGTGATGAAGGTTAAACTAAAAACACACGTCATGCATGTGCTCCACAGTGTTCCCGAAGTGACCCACACCCTTTGCATGGTCACGTTTTAATTTATCTTAACCCAGGCTCTGCTAAACCTAAACCTCTGCTGCAGAGATTTGCAAAAACGGTCCAGTAGCATAAAAAAACAAAAAACAAAAAAACCCAGTGTCTGGCACATCTTAGAAAGCCATGGATCCAAATTTCAAACGAATGCAGTCTTTAAACATGCTGATCTATATGTGATGCTGTGCAGGAGCAGAGCACTGCTCTGTGCCTTCACTGTATTCCAGCCCACTGATCGGGTTTACATTAATTCTATTACAGAGCTCTGTTCTCTGGTGAGCTGCATTAAGGGCAGGCATGTGTTTTGTTTTTTCCCCTTTGTGAGTCTGGCAGAGAGGATTCAAGCACATCCCTTTTTTTTTGTTTTTGTTTTTTGTTCCCTGCCTGGATGGCTGGCCGTACATAAAGCAGTCAGAGATGATTCAAATCAACCACAGCCCTGCTTGTCCTGAAGGTCTCAGTGCAAGACCTGTAGAAGAGCTTTGAATCATTGTTTAGTGCTGCTTATCACTGGTGGGGTTTTTGGCTCTGCCCTCTCCCTCTCTGCTTACCTATCTGTGACCCCACCCTCCCCACTACACACACACTCAAGTTCCCGCTCTCTTCTGTCTCCCTGTATAAACCTTACACAGTGCTGACACACACACACCTCAGCTCTGCACTCACCTTCTTGGCATTTGGATGCTGTGTCAGAGTCCTGGGCTGTGGCAGCAGAATGCAGCAGTGTGGAGTGGGTGTTCTCATGTCTTTATTCTTTTGTCACAGCAGTGTTGATGTAAAGCTTGTTAAGTCGGGTTCAGTAGAAGGACACTAGTGGGTAGCGATCACTGTGTAGACTGGTAAATATTGCCTGTGTGTCAGAGTAGTTAGTAGTACCAGTAGTACTGTTTGAGGTAAATTAGAAGTTAGACAGAAGTCAGCAAATAGTCCCACATGGGGCAAATCTGACATAAGAAGCTTCAACTGTGTTTATGCCTTAGGGCAGACAGGGATATAAATACAGGTCTGTGTTAAATTATCACACTGATATATCGACCCCGTTCTTACGTTATTTCTGGTAGTTTTGGGTCAGGCAGTATACCATGCAAGCACATGGAAAGTCGGGTCAGCTTGATGATCTGTTCCAGTAAGCTGAGACCTGTAATTCATAATGGAACAAAAGGATTTCTGATGAGTTGACTGTGCCAAGGTTTCACGAAGAAGGGTTTCTGTCAACTGCAGACATTTATGGTGATTACATAAATCTCTCTAGCTGCCGTTCATTGTAAGATATATAGCCATTCATTGAATATTGAATCTCCATGACTAAAAATTTTGAATTCTTAGGACCAGTAAAGTATATGAAGCACATGTGAAATAACCAATATCCATCCATCTCCTTATCTGGTTGTCCAGTTTAAGGGAGCAGGGGTGCTGAAGCCTATCCCAGCTCTCATAGGGTGAGAGGCATGCACACAATATTGTTTAAACATTGGTTTGATTGGTTTGCTGTCTAAACTTCTCACAGCCGTGGGTGGATGCATGTTGGTACACTGGTTAGTACTTTCACCGGCACACACTCAGAATGGGGCCTTTATGTAAAGAGTTTGCCTCTTCTCCATCTGCCTGTGTGGGTTCTGTTCGGGTAGTCCAGCTTCCCCCCCGACAGTCCAGTGATGGACTGGCAGCCTATCTAATACTGTATCCCACATCTCAGCCAGTGACAGGTGGAATAGGGTCTATTCATCTAGTCTCTCGAGGTCCTGTGTGTGATTGGGGTGAGCGGTGTAGAAGACTGACAGATGCCTTGATACGCTGGTAAAGAGAGAGCTGAGCATGAATGCTGTGTTTTACCAGTTGATCTGGGTCCTACTCTCACCTGTGACAACAGTCTGTGGGGTAGTGACCGAAACAATAAGATCATGGATGCAAGAAGCAGAAATGAGCTTCTCTCACAGGGTGCCTGTACTCAGTCTTAGAGAGAGGGGAAGAAGCCAGAACATTGCAATCTACGGGTGGGACCATTGGACAAATATATAAGCCAGTCAGAGGTTTGCTAATTAGATTACCAGATTGTTATTTTTGGGTGACATTTTGTGTCATTTAGTTGTAGTTGTGGTTTTTTGTTGTAGTACTTTCCTGGTTTAGTGGTTTGAGTGGGCCACTAGTGGCTGATTGGAAGGTTTTACCATTCTGCCCACCTCTCATTGGTGTTCCCTGCATGGCTATAAAGTAACTTAAACCATTTTAAATAGGAAGGATCACAGTTGCTGGCAACACATCGCTATTCGTTATAGTTTCCCAGTTTGTTCCGAGACTTTAGATGTTCAAATTTTCCCTTGATGTACACAACAGCGGCTCTTAAAACTGTGCAGTTTATGTTGCAAATGACAACAAGCAACTTGGAAAAATACATTTGTCTATTATTAGTTCCGTTTAATATGACCCATTTTAATGACATGTCTGTATAACTCTTATAAAAACAGTTTCTAAAGAGTTGATTTCATGGGCAACTGAGGCTCTGGTTTAATTGAGCTTTGTTTGAAAACCAAAGAACAGAGGACGAGCGTTCCCTCTTTTAAGGTCAGCTCTGTGCGCAGGCTCAACTCAAAGAGTCTATTAATATATAAGTGAATAAAAACCATCAAGTCATGCAATAATAACTAAGTGGGAAAGTTGAGGAGAAAGTCAGCAGGCAGACAGTGTGTATTATTAGCTACAGTAATGTGCGCGCGTCTACCAGGTCGAGCCGTGCGCAGCAGACACAAACTGTAGTGCTGCCTCTCAGAGCCAGACTTGTGTGTGTGTGTGTCCATCTGTCTCTTTGTATTTCTGTCTCTTTGTTCGTACTAGTCTGTGTATGACTGTAGCTGACCGTCAGTCCGTGTGTGTCTGTGTGTGTGTGTTTCGCCCTTTGCCAATTAGCGGCTTCTCACCTCCTGAGGCGAGAGGCTGAGTGTGTGTTAGACAGAGGAGGGAGACTTGATGGGGCTTGTCTGCCGCTGACGGCTCAGCCTTAACCTGAACTCTAACACTCCTTCTCACTCTCACACACACACTTGAGTCTGAGCTGTGATACACACACACACACACACACACACACACACAGCCAGTTGTTGATAATGCAGCCTTGTCTGTCTCTGGGTCCATGTGACACGCCAAAATGTGACAGTATTGTGTTGGTGGAGTGAAAGGCGCGAGACGGGCAAAGACGAGTGCCAGCCTGCATTGGAGTGTGTGTTTGTGTGTGTGCGTCTTTGTCTGGGTTGTGCTCATTCAACTGTGTGTCTTTGTACGTACAAATGTCTGCAGCGAGTGTTGTGTGTGTGACTTTATCCAGTGGAAATAGTGTAAATAGCACAAATTAGACGCTCAACCTTTTCTTTCTTTGTGGAACTGTTCTTTTAAAAGAAAAGAAAAGATTTTTCATGCAGCTGCAGAATTAATCAAGAAAAGTTCATTCTTTTTATGCTACAAGCTCATTTTTTTCTTCAGTCTGATCGCTTCTACAACAACTTGAGAAGGATTTTGAAAAACAGCATGATACCACGATTTTCTTTTAAAGTTATTTGGCATCCCCTTAAAAAAAAAAGAAGGGGGGGAGGAATCCATGCTCGGGATGTAGCATATCCTTTGAAATGGATCACAAACAAGATTTTCATATTCTCGCCAAAGAAAGGAAGACATTTTTAACAGCTCTATCCCAATTTCAGTATTTTTAAAGATTTCCTGTTGGCCAGAACTGTACATCTCGCTCAGTTCTGACTGAATACATCCAAAACTGTTGTGCTAGTCAAACAGAAGATCAAAGTGCTGCGTGAAGCCGCCTGAGAAAAGCTGTGGTTTTATTTTTAACCCCAGTTGGCACACCGTGATAAGTTGATCAAAGAACTTATTTGCCAAAACATGGTATATTCTTCCGTGCTAGCCTGCAGAAATCACAGCATTAAGGTGCGTGAGCTGTGTGAAAGTTAATCTCAGCCATTCAGCGCACACAGAGCAGCCTTACAGAGATATTTCTGTTTGGCTTTGACACCACAGTCCTCCTCTTCATCTCCTTTGGAGATTTCATGGATTGTGTAAACAGTTTGCTAGATTTAAACATATGTGCATAGCCCGAGAGACAGTTTTTCTTTTACAGGAATGATAGAAAACTGGTCATCGAGACGCGGTGCACCACAGTGTATGCTGGATGCTGACCGACTGCAAAAAACAGGAGCTTTTTTTAGCTTTGAGTTTAACAAATTGTCATAATTTTGAAATTTTCTAAAGATGTCACCTGAGTTTATGACTAATTATAAAAATGTTTTTTTTTTACTTTTTAATCTTTTTTAAAAAAATTTAACAGATCACTTAAATGCCAGTTTAAAATCTGTAAAAAAAAAAAAAAAAAAAGCTGTGAAAAACATGGGGGGGGGGAACAAGATGTTTTTCTCAAAATATTTGTCTTCAGCATCAGGGAATTGTATATTTAACATATTCAAACCACAGCTGTTCAGTCGGCAGCCTGAAAGTAGAAAGAAAGAAGTTCTAAATGTGATGAAGAGCCAAGCAAATGTGATTTACCACAGTTTACCTTCAGCGGTTCTGATATCTGTTCCCTAATTACAGTTAAACCATTCACTGCTCTCTCTTCACACCGGCAGCAGGGTGTGTGAAACCTGCAGCTACGCCAGGCAGCTGTCTCACCTTTGCCACGCAGTATGCAGCATTGCAGGTGGGTAGCACACTGTTAACCCCCTCACCAAGGGTTACTGGGTCTAACAAGTTCTCCAGTGGAACTCCGGCTCTGTTCTGTGCAACTCAGGAAACAATTCACAATTGAGTTTTCATTTTTCACAATGAAATTTAAAAAAAATGTTGATTTCAGATTATTTAACTGAATTTAGAATATTGGTCCTAAACCGGAATATGTTGAATGTCTGTGTGATACTGTCAATTTAAGCAGCAGAGTCAGTCACACAAATGATTAATGACTCGACGTCTCATCGCACATCTCGAGGGCTGCCAGGTGTCTTCGTGTTTGGCTGAGTAGACCTCTGCTCGGGGTGAAAGTGGGTGAAGCTATGTCTGGAATTCTGTCAGGTCACTGGACTTCCCTGTGTGTTTAACAATGAACAAATTACACCTTTAGACGTGTAATTTGTTCCCCCCTAACACGGCCGACAGAGCTAAGAAAAGGGTGGCGAAGGTGTCAGTTGACAGCGTCTGTACACGCCCACACACGGTCCTCAGAAGAAGTCTAATCAGCCAGAGTGAGTGGAATAAGCTGTGCAGGTGTACCGTGGATGGGAAAGCCTTTAATAAGACCGTTACCAGGACGAACATGAATGGAGTAGTTGGTAAACGCATTTATATGCAATACGTTATAGCACGCTCACCTGTGCCAATCAGAATCATCCTGAAATAAAAAAGTGCAACTTACAAGTCAGTATAAGTCACCTCTGCATCATCAGTGACACCAGAGGTCAGTAAATACTCCGTGTTCACGATGCGCTCAGTTTCAGCCAAAGTCCCGTCCCCTCCCCCAGAGTGTTAGTCGGTCATGAACAGTACAGAAGGATGCGGCTCCGCTGGGTCATTCCCAAACGCCTCGTCCAATGACTTAAAAAGTAATAAATAAACCTTAAAAAACAATACAAAAGGATTTGAGCTGAATTTTAGTGAAATGAAAGTGAGCACAAGAGCGTTAGGTTATTTTGGCTACATAATTTACGTTCTTTCAGTTTACATACTTTCCTGTGGTCATCATGTTTCCACTGCAGTGGGTCTATGCCCCACCACCACCACCTACCCCTCCTCTGTATAACAGACACAAGTCTGTAGCTATAAGAATGCAAAACTGAAAGGAATTTGGCAGTTACGTGATAATAAAAAAGTAGTATTCTTTGGATAGATGTATATTATAATATAAATATTTTTTAGGGTAGGTCCAGAATCTGTAAACAGCACAGCAAAAAAAGTATTTTCCTCGACTATTTTATTGTACGGCGATAAAAATATACATTCATACACAAAATATTGTGTAACTGATGTTTGAAAATACATTTAAAAAAAGGCATCGGTGCGGAGTTTGTTTTTGATAATCTGACATAATTTGACCGTTGTTGTTTTTTTCCTACTTGCCTCATTATTGGTAAAATTCCAGCTCTGAACGAACCCTTAACTTTTCCACAGACTCCGATTTGTTTCTCGCCGTCACGTTACGTGCAGGTCATATTTTGATTATATCTAGGTGAGACTAATTCATCTCAGCTATATGTTTTATCTCTTCTGTGATAGATTAACTGGCCTGCGTGTGGCGCTACACTGTTTAATCTGATATGCAGTATCTCAGATTCCAGTAATTGGATTTTGACAAAAGACGGCTATATTATACATTCCATCTCGCTGTGGCACTTTTCAAATCACAAAAAGAGAAGGTGGCAGACTTGTTTAATATTTGGAGGCGTGCATAAGTTGGTGCCGTTGCTTTGCCGTCACTAAAGCGGTTATTGTGAATAAACATGCTTCCTCTCCACCTGGAGCCATTCCCACCTCTCTTCATTTATCTTGCCTTTTGCTTCTTTGGGTGCCCAGATCCCTTCAGCCCCTCAAGCTTTAGAGAAGAGAAACTCCTCAGCATTTGGCTAATGGCTCCACAGTTCCCACACTGATTAGGAGCAGTCCAGAAGCGGCGGTATTAAGTCGATGATTAAGTAGTTAAAGAGCCCCAGAAACAACCAGAAAGTGCTGGAGACAGCGATTTGATATTGTTTTACTCTGTAAGTGTGTTTCACAGACTACAGTGAAACAGTTTTACCAAACGGTGCGTTCACTTACTGCTAGAGTGCTTTTAATACAGTTCGTTCTTGTTTGCATAGCTTCATTTAACCACAAAGCCTAAGTAGTGATTTAATAATTCAGTAAAGTCCCTGCATGCGAGAAAAGACCAGAGAATGACACACACACACACACACACACACACACACACACACACACACACACATCAACCTTCACTTCTGAGGTTCATTCCATTTTACTTAAATTAAAGATTTACACGCTGTTTTATGCAAAGCGTTTGGCAGCGCTGGCGACTATGAATCTAATTGAAAATGTGAAGAGAGAATCGTTTTAACAATAACATCTCAGTCAGCGGGGAAAACGAACCAGCGTTGTCCTCGACTCGTGAATAGTTTGAGATGTTTTCATGTGACAGCTGGAGATGTTTCCCAGCACAGTGATGGTGAGATGCACCAGGGTGTGTATTCTCCATTTATTGTTTTTGTGTATGTGTGTATTTGAGTGAGTTGGACATATCCTTGCTGAGGAGTGCTGTACTGAGTACTGCTCTGCTCCCTTCTGGTAATTCAATAGACTGAATACATGAGCCACACGCTACACACACTCCTGATTATGTCTTGGTGCTGAGAGTGCGCACAACTGGGTATTATACAGCTACAGAGAGAATTCATGTCTTCAGTGTACTTTGGCTTGTGTGTCTGCTTTGTTTGTGTGTGCGTGTGTTTGCGTGTGTGTGTCCTTTAAATAGCATAGGTGCTCCTTCTCTCGTGGCGATAGTCTGAGACGTCTTCAACCTGTCTTTGTTTGAGCGCCGTGTTGTCGAGCAGACCTCTTGCTTAAGGCTGAGATGTTAGCAGGCTGTGGTCTTTGCATTATTGATGCAGACTGTGACTGGGTTCCTCGGGCCATAGGCTACAACTTAAAAAATCACAAGGTGGAGTGAACTCCAGATGAACTCGCAGGGAAGTTAGCAGGAGAGCTCAGAGACAGTGAGGAAGGTGGGGGTGGCTCTCTGGCTTCGGTCTAAAACGGAGGTGTCTTGG
>VVHJ01048598.1:0-10602 GCA_015107715.1 Tylochromis polylepis | reverse complement strand
TGAGCTTGACTCCATCCTCAACCCGAAAAGGCCCCACAAGCTCATCTTTGATGATACCAGCCCAAACCAGTACTCCACCTCCACCTTGCTGGCGTCTGAGTCGGACTGGAGCTCTCTGCATGAAGAGGATGATGTGGACAAAATACTCATTTGCCTAATAATTCTGCACTCCCTGTAGTTAGGAAGTTATTCTTTCGACTTCCCTGCATTTATGTAGTTTGAATTCAGAACCTGGAGATAACATGGATACAACAAAGAGTGTGATTCAGATTATTTGAGCAACACCTTAATTGGTGTTTGCAGTATATAATAAATAAGGCTTTACCTGAGTTGATTTCTGGATATATCTGCTATTAAATAACTTAAATAACTTTTCAAATCTGTTTAGGTTACTCAACATGGACAGCAGTTATTGGTAACAACGATATACCATTAAAATACTACTAAAAATTATGCAGTTTTTGCATATGCATGACTTCAAGGATTTTTCTTTCAGTTTTTTTTATATTTTGGGGATTTTTCTCAGTTGGGAACTAATTTTAACAATTATTCAGAAACCTACATGTAAAGAATACACTATTAGATAAGACAGTTAAGTTGATACCTATGGTAATATGAAGCAAGGAAGTTGCTTAGCAATAAAGACTGAAACACTTCCTATTTATAAAACACAAAATTAAACAACAGATATAAATGAATCGATCATTTAGACACACAAAAAACTATAAATAATTGTGCTGTGACTGGACCTAGAGAAAACTCATATGGCAGCTAGTTTGCTGGCTGGCTTAAGGTGGAAAAGGGAGAGCCTTCAGAAGCTGTTGTGAAGTCATCCTTTAGCAGCTTAACTGGTTTGTGGTGCTAATAACCTCCCTGGAACAAACTACACACACATGCAAAGCCACAATCATTCACTCAGCCAGTCAGCCACCCCATTAAATACATCTGCATGTGCAGTTACACACAATAAGAAAGATAAGCATGTACATGAAAGACTAAAGCAGAGACCAAGGCCGAATGTTTATGTGACCCCAGTGTTGAAATGGGCAGATTCAGCAGTCTCACAGCCTGAGGAAATAAACTTCTCCAAAGTGTTGGTGTTACAGCAGCAGATAAGTTAGCATTGTGACCCAACTGCTGATATCTTTTAATATTAATTTGTATTGTTTAATTTGTGGATTTGAAGGGTGCTGGCTGTCAGATGTCCATGTCTGAGGAGATTTACAGACCATTTGTTTCTCATAGTTTTAGAACTGGTCATCACTGTATTGAACTAAACTAACTAGTGCTAACAGCACCTTAAATGTTGGCAAAAAACCGAGTGTCTGACGTGTTTTTACTCAAGCAGCACTTAAAATGGAGTACTTTAATGGAATATATTGTTTCTATGCTGTGTTTTTTTTATTTCTTTTATTATGACTGTGAAAGAAGAGAATGTTATAGCTCTACAGAGGAAGATGTATGTGTCTATGGTTGTGGGTGCGTAAGGGTTAATGAGGGTTTAAACTCATGCTGGTAGTACAGATTCATTCATCATTACTGCTTGTGTATGGAAGGGAAATCTTGTTATTGGTGTTCAAGAGGAGGAATATTCATGCTTGTCCTTTGTCATCACAAGAAAACTTGAGCCTTTTTGTTATGAAGAAGACCGCCTGGTTTTATTTGAAGTTCCTAACGTTATGGACTGTGAAAGGATTTAATATCTGCTCCAGTTGTTTGTCATTTTTTTCCCCATCACAGATGTTATTTATAGCTGTAACTGTTACAACTAACAGCAGGAGTATGTTGGAGCGCTGCACATTTTTTCCCCCTATCATTCCCGTCTGATGTTTTCCATTTCTCTGACCTCCTTCTCGTGGTTATTGCAGCACTCCTGTCACCGTTACATAAAACATACAGTATTGTGCAAAAATGTTGAAAAATAATGCTGTGAGTAGCTTCATAAGTTCACCCTCAAATCAGTATTTGTTGTGCTTGCACTTTTTCTTTGATCCAGCACCAGTTCTCAAAGGAATATTGTTCAAAGCATCTTGAAGCACTTGCTGCAGTTCTTCTGTGTCAGCCTGTCTCTCACGTTTCACTGTCTTTTTGTGTGAAGACAGACTGACACAGTGATATTGGGATCAGGCCTCTGTGGGGGGGACCAGATATCTAATGTCTAGAATTGACCTAAACCTTTGCTCAGTGCTGTATGTCTGCTCTCTTTTGTATCAAAGTCGATGTCTAACATTCCCCTTCTCTCAATGTGTTACATTTCTTTCCTACCCCAACCCCCCCCATTTCTTCCCAAAAGACCCCTTTGCTCCCTCAGATGGTAGCACCAACGCAGCGTCTTCAGGTCTAGACCTTTTCGGCATGATGTCAGTGGAGAGCAATAACCTGGCTAGTTCCCTGGATGCCTGTTTTAGCTCCGGTGTGCCCCAGCCCTCCCCTTCCCATTCCCCATCACCGCTCTTCACCTCCTCATCCAACACCATCACCACCACTGCAACCATTTCAGCTCCCATTGCCGCCAGCACCACCAGCCCTGGGACTGACCTTTTCAGTGGTAAACCTTGGAGATGTGTGTGGTCTGGCATTAGTAACTATCGCATCATACTGAGGCAGGCTGGTGTCTTCTTGACTCTGGTTTGAGGCTGCTTGCCATTTTTTTTGTTGTTGTTATTGTTTTTATGAGGGGAAATGTGCACATGTTTGCAGCTTTGCTTCTCCAGTTGAAAGAGTTTGAGCTTTTTAATATTCCTGTCTTGGGTGCGCATGTATTTGTAGATATCTTTGACTCCATGCCAGACACGAGCTTCTCTAAAACAGACCCCGCTCCCAGTGCTGACTTGTTTTCAGCAGGTACCCTTTTGCACTCAATCTGCCATCTTGTGCGTGCTCTTACTCTCATATCCTGTCTTGCTGTGTGTGTGTTTTTCAGCTTTGTCCTTGGCTTTGATCAGGGAAGAAAAGAAGGAAATGAGATTGCTCTGTTACGGGTCAGCTGAAAGCCACTGAGCTGTCTGAAGCATTTAGTGAATGACACTTACCTCTTTTCTTATTCCGGCATGTACTGCGTGCACTGAAATTGAACTTGATAAAAGTGCACTGTGCATTATAATGAATAGTTTGTGTGTGTGTTTGTGTGTGTGTGTTTAGTGTGTATTTTTGCGTGTTTGGGGTCTAAAAACATAATCTCCACCTTGCCTCCTCCAGTGGATGTGTTCAGCTCCTCTGCCCCCATCCTCTCCTCAGCACCCCCATCCAAAATTGACACAGGAGCCATCATGAATCTGTTTGGTGGTGGGTAACTCACATGACCGCCTCCCCTCACTCTGCCTCTCTTGTTCACGCTGAGGAAGCGAAGGACATAAAATGAAACAAGTGATTTTGAAACCATCAGGTTTTCTCCTTTATGATCATAGCTACTGTGATTGTTGCTGCTGTATATTGTGTTCTTGTTATTCATGTGGGTGGATGCATTATAAGAGATTCGCACACAGATAGCTGAGATGAGTCAAAGTATTTATCAACTGCTAATAATGACTCTGGCTCAAGATTTTCTTTCTTTAAACCACAAGCGGCTACAATACTTCAGCACAATTATACTTGCTCTTATGTGTCCAATAGAAAAACAGGATTATGAGCACAAATCTAACAACTAAAATTCATTGCTGTGGATATCTGAGTGTTACATGTGAATAGGCCATTTTTATAGGAAGTATGTGTGTGTGATGTTTCATATTCATTTGCTGAAATAGAAAATCTTGTGCTCATGCTTTCAAGCCCTCGTTTCTAACTCTAAACATTTTGTCTGACATTAATAGTGTGACGCTGAAGGCTGATTGTTCCCCTTCTTTGCCTTAATGCTGCGATGGAAATGGCTCAACCGACTGCGACCTGTCATGGAATGAATGGTGGGCTTTGTTTATGTTTTTTGGTTGACCTGGCAGAGTCCACAGGAGGAGATGCCCCAGCTGCTGCTGCTGCCCCTGCTCCTGCTGCCCCCGGTGCTGAACTGATGTCAGGTAAATCCTCAGATGTGGAAGTGCCAACTTGAATGTAATCAGTGAAGGTTATATCATCATGTTTGTATGAAATAGTTCCCTCTCACTGCATTTTCTGTGGTCATGGATGGATTTCATAACAGATATTATGAGCACAGGTCTGGGGGCTCCTGAGCTAAAGCCTCTGTATTAAGATTTGTTTTTGAGTTAAAAGTGGAAATAGACTGATGGTGTTATTTTGTAATGTCTGTAAGTGTGGAATAAAAGAGAGAACATTAACCAGAGGTCCTCGCAGACTAACTGGACGGGGTCACTGTACCAAACAAGCACGCTCATTTATAGAATTCCCCACTCAACAATTATTTCCATGGACTCATGCTCTCCAAATATGAGTCCATATTATTAACATATATACAGTAACAAACTACTCACCCATCAGAACTTCACCTTTCAGGCCATGTTCTCAGCAAAGTCAGCACTGCTCAAACTCCTTAAGTCCAAAGTCCTCCCCTCTACTCTCCTTCCTCTTTTGAGAACCACTTTTTTTTTTTTGCTTTGGCTTGCTAAACATAATTTATAATGCTGCTGCACAGAGGAGCTACTCTGTTTTTTTTCTGACACTTGACACTTGGCTGATGAGTTAACATGGCTTAAACACATTGTGGAACTTTCATGTGTTAATAGTTCTGTTGACTTTGCTTCTCCTGCCTTTTGGGCTCTGGATGCTCTGTCCAAAACAGAATAGGTTGGGGTTTATGCTTCTACTAAGCTCAGAGGCCCTAACCTAATAATTCATAATAATTCATCCATGGCTACAGTTGTTCATCTTGTAATAACATGCATGATGCCGTGTTGTTGTCCTGCTAATATCGTAATATCACTTTACAATATTTTACTAACACTTTCTTTGATCATCTTAAAATCGGTTTGCTTGCCAGACTGGCTGTTTCGTGTCAGTGGATTTATCAGTTACTGTTTCTATTAACTTTGGTAATGGTTAATGAAATAGTTTGCTGTCAGTGGCTTCTCTTTGGATTGTATTTATTAACTCTTAGCAGCAACATACATCAACATTGTTTGTGCCACAAAAATGGTGCATGTTGCTGCTGGCTTGGTTCTTGCTTCAGTTTCATGATAACACCATCACATTTTGCTTATGACGACTTATATTATTGGGAAAATCCTCCAATCTTTCTCACCTTTCAATACTTGATCCCTGCTCATGTGGTTCCTGGTCATCTCCTCTTGTGTTGCTGGTCTCATATTATATAACTAATGGTCTGCAATACTTCTGCTTTAAGGCTTAACTCTTTCTCTTTTCCTTCCTTTCTATCAACCATACAGTAACCTCTTTAGAAAAAAAAACGCTCTATTGAAACCTCATTGCATTTCCCCCCCTCTCTCTTTCTCTTTGGCATCTGTGCTTTTTTTTTTTTTTTTTTTTTTTTTTTTTTTTTTTTTTTTTTTCCTTCTTCTTTTTTAAATTCCAGCACCAGAAGGGAAAAGGTCTTCTGGTCTGACAGCAGTCTGGGTGGCCAGGAACAGATTTGCTGTGCTGGACCGTATGCACTCTGTAAGTGCATTTGAAAGTTTACAAAGTAGTGAAATATATGGGAAATCCCTTTTTTAAAAGATTTTTTGAGAAGTTGGTTAATTCTGTAAAAAGAACTGAAAGTGTTGAAATCCATATTTGGATTTTAATCAGGAAATCATTTGTTCTTTACAAATTATTGATTAAAAGCAGTCTGGCACGTTAATCTCCAAATGGAACAATCAAGAGTCCACTATATGACTTGTGCAGCATGCAAATATTTAATGAAAACTTTTTACTTTGCTTTTTGTCTTGATCTGTAATTATTTATCACGATGTTTTCTTCATTTCTTCATTGCAGCTGCTGATTAAAAATCTGAAGAATGAAATTGTGAAGAAAGTCCAGGTGCCAAGCTGTGAGGAGATCTTCTACGCCGGGACAGGCTCACTGCTGCTGCGTGATGCCGATGGTGTCACGCTGTTTGACGTGCAGCAGAAACGCTCCCTGGCCACTGTGAAAATCTCCAAGGTCAAGTACGTGGTGTGGAGCGCAGACACCAGCCACGTGGCTCTGCTGGCTAAACACGGTGAGTAGATGAAATGAATATCTGCAGACTTGACCAACAAATGTTCAAACCTGAAAGTTGTCTCTGCTGGTTCTCAAAGGAAGCGCTAAATCTGATTTTCTCTTTTCTCTTCCCTCAGCAATCATGATCTGCAACCGTAAGCTGGAAAGTCTGTGCAACATTCACGAGAACATCAGAGTGAAGAGTGGAGCCTGGGATGAGAGCGGAGTCTTTATCTACACCACTTCCAACCACATTAAATACGCCCTCACTTCTGGGTATGTGCTGCTTAGAAAGGCAGTGTTAATTCATCCCCACAGGCACAAGTCTCTGGGGAGAGAAAGTGCTTAACACAGACCTGTAGAGCTTCAACAAAATAAGCTGTCACTGAGAAAGTTGTAAGCTAAAATGTTGCCTTGGCGCTTGTTTGCTTTGATAGTGTTGTGCTGCCAGATGTCTTTTGAAATAAGAACAGTAGTGGCTTAGAATAATTGGAGCATTGTTTTTGCTCAAATATGTAACTTTATATTTTAAAGACAAATACAAGTTTGTTTGCTTTGAATTCCCTGGACAGGAAAGCTGAATACTTTCACAGTTAGAAAGCATCAGTTCATGACCGCATTAGTGCAAAATGTCTAACTTAGGACTTTTTTTGTGTTCCTGTAGTGATCATGGCATCATCAGGACCCTGGACCTGCCCATCTATGTGACCCGTGTGAGAGGCAACAGTGTTTATTGCCTGGATAGGGAGTGTAGGCCTCGTGTGCTCACCATCGACCCCACAGAGTACCGCTTCAAACTGGCCCTGGTCAATCGCAAATATGATGAGGTCTGTTCTTAATGGCTGTTGTCCTTGAAGTGACAATCAGAGTATACTGAAGGAGATTAGGCACCACAACTGTGCAGTGATAATCTGAGTTTCGTATTAAACAACATTTCATTTTTACTAGGAATCATTTGGTTCCTAATTGTTAATTCTGAGGTCATTTCTGTTACTGCTGTCCTGTTCAGGTGCTCCACATGGTGCGCAATGCCAAACTGGTAGGTCAGTCCATCATTGCCTATCTGCAGAAGAAGGGCTACCCCGAGGTAGCACTGCACTTCGTCAAAGATGAGAAGACGCGCTTTAGCCTGGCTCTGGAGTGTGGCAACATCGAGGTGAGCTGGCAGCAGTACTCAAAGACTGCTGTACTTATTCTATCGGTTTTTACGATAAGGGTGGAGGTCTTGTACATGATGAGCTCTAATCAAATCACAGTGAGACTGAGGTCTGTGTATCCGTCTGCAAAATTAAAAATCTCATCTCTGTACTTCAAGGTGGCTCTGGAGGCAGCCAAAGCCCTGGATGAGCGCAGCTGCTGGGAGCGTCTGGGTGAGGCAGCACTGCTGCAGGGTCACCACCAGGTCGTGGAAATGTGCTATCAGAGAACCAAGAACTTTGACAAGCTCACCTTCCTCTACCTCATCACTGGTAACTTGGCCAAACTACGCAAGATGATGAAGATTGGTGAGTGAGGATGTCTATTCTTTATTTTTCCTGAAGATGTGGCAAAGGTTTGTGTGTTCTCTTCCAGTATATCTAATGTCTGTGTTGTCTGTGTGTAGCTGAGATCAGAAAGGACATGAGCGGTCACTACCAGGCAGCGCTCTACCTTGGAGACGTCAGCGAGAGGGTTAGAATCTTGAAGAACTGTGGACAAAGTGAGTTAATTTGTCACCATTCATTCATATTCTGTCGTATTTTGTTTGCCAGCCTTCATGGCAGTAAAATTGTTTGTGTGCATGCTTGCAGAGTCTCTGGCCTACCTGACTGCAGCCACACATGGGTTGGATGAAGAGGCTGAGGCATTAAAAGAGACATTTGACCCCGAAAAGGAGACGGTGTGTTCACAAAACATTCTTCCTACACAAATTATGGAAAACAACAAGCAGAAGCAGTGAACCAAATCAATTTTTTTAAACAATACAACTGTTCTCATGTTAATAAATAACATAATTATTGCTTAATTTTAATTTAAAAATGGTTTATTATGCAACTTTTAGGTGCCAGAGGTTGATCCCAATGCACAGCTGCTGCAGCCACCTCCACCCATCAACCCTCTAGACACTAACTGGCCTCTGCTCACTGTTTCAAAGGGCTTCTTTGAGGGAGCTATTGCAGCAAAGGGTAAGTCATGAGCCATGATGGACTGAAAAGGAAGAAACATAACATGGATGAAACTTCAAAGTTTTAACTTTGTTCAAATGGATCCAAGAATGGAAACACTTGAGTACTCATGTTTCTTTAATTACAAACAAGGCTATGTGATTGGTTAGGTTTTTTTCTGTTTGTTAGTTAAAAGTTGCATATGGACTTGGAGCAAAACTTTACTAGAGGTGCAACTTGGCCCAACCTGAAAGCGATCAACTGATGAATATTTAAAATGATTCTTTAGCATTGCTAGATAGGACAACGTTTGACATTTCATATATCTTTACAAATACATACCAGATTTAAATAAGAAAAACTGAGACATCCCTTTGATGATTTGAAGAAAATATCACAATACAATCTGGATCCAGATATCCAAAGACTCAGGTGCATGGTGTGAGCGGAGTCTGCCTGGACTTGGATTGTTTTTTAAACAGCTGATTGGTTTTGTCAAAAAAAAAAAATTAAAATTATAGATATAGATATAGACATAGATAGATATGGATGGATGGATAGATAGATATAGAGATATAGATCTTTCTAATATGCATCTGTGTTTCTGTTTTAAAAGGTATTCAAAGATTAAGTAATTGTACAGGGTAGTAATTGTAGAAATGTGTGGGATTTAATATGGCCAAAGTGAGAACAGAGTTCACCTGTTGTAGGGAAAGCTGGTCAGATGGCTGCCGACTTGGACATGGATACTTCAGGAGGCGAGGGCTGGGGAGATGATGCTGAGCTTCAGCTGGATGAAGGTAAATTCAGAATGATTTTAACAAATTCTTTTCTTTTCTTTTTTTCAGACTTTGAGTGTGCTGCTTGAGCCTAAAAAAATTAAATGTGTATCTTTCCCTCTCTTTCTCTCAGATGGCTTCATGGATGCTCCGGAAGGATTAGGAGAGGAAGGATTGGGGAAAGAGGAAGGAGGAGGATGGGATGTTGAGGAAGACTTGGATCTTCCTCCAGAGCTGGTGAGAGAGAAAACATTTCTCATGTTAAACATGAGAATAGTACAAAGTATTGAGCAGGTCAGCTTTACGTCATCTTTACACCAATCAACAGGATGTACCAGTTGGTGCAGGTGGAGGAACAGAGGATGGCTTCTTTGTCCCACCAACCAAAGGCACAAGTCCAACCCAGATGTGGTGCAACAATTCCCAGCTGCCAGTGGATCACATCCTGGCTGGCTCCTTTGAAACTGCAATGAGGGTATGCTCATATTAACAGTCTTTTCCAACATTTTTGGTTCCCTTAAGTAACATATATTATAGTATAAAAAGGAAGGCATAAATGGTTAATTGCTGTTGCTCTTTTCCACCATAGCTGCTCCACGACCAGGTTGGAGTTGTGAACTTCGGCCCCTATAAGTCGCTCTTCATGCAGACTCTGTCCAGAGGACGCACGTCTTACCTGGGGCTGCCATCCCTGCCCTGCCTGCATGGGCACCCACAAAGGAACTGGAAGGTACAGCTGTTCATTTAGTGGATGTATTTTCAATTATATATTTTGTTCCTTTTCTTCACACTGCCTGGCCAAAAAAAAAGTCACCACCAAAAAAAGGTCACACACTCTAATATTTCGTTGGAGCGCCTTTAGCTTTGATTACAGCACACATTCACTGTGGCATTGTTTCGATAAGCTTCTTTAATGTCACAAGATTTATTTCCATCCAGTGTTGCATTAATTTTTCAGATCTTGCATTGATGATGGTAGAGTCTGACCACTGCGCAAAGCCTTCTCCAGCACATCCCAAAGATTCTCAATGGGGTTAAGGTCTGGACTCTGTGGTGGCCAATCCATGTATGAAAATGATGTCTCATGCTCCCAGAACCACTCTTTCGCAATTTGAGCCTGATGAATCCTGGCATTGTCATCTTGGAATATGCCCGTGCTATCAGGGAAGAGAAAACCCATTGATGGAATAACCGGGTCATTCAGTATATTCAGGTTATCAGCTGACCTCATTCTTGGAGCACATACTGTTGCTGAACCTAGACCTGACCAACTGCAGCAACCCCAGATCATGGCACTGCCCCCACAGGCTTGTACAGTAGGCGCTAGGCATGATGGGTGGATCACTTCATCTGCCTCTCTTCTTACCCTGATGCTCCCATCACTCTGGAACAGGGTAAATCTGAACTCATCAGACCACATGACCTTCTTCCATTGCTCCAGAGTCCAATCTTTATGCTCCCTAGCAAATTGAAGCCTTTTTTTTTTTCCCGGTTTGCCTCACTGATTAGTGTTTTTCTTACGGCTACACAGCTGTTCAGTCCCAATCCCTTGAGTTCCCTTGGCATTGTGCTCTTACTTTCACTATTAAAC
>VVHJ01048596.1:42333-61981 GCA_015107715.1 Tylochromis polylepis | reverse complement strand
AAAAACGGCTTCATTTCCAGAGTTTGAAATCTGAGAGAAAGACAGATTTGGTCCCCTCAAACAAACATAATTTGTGGAAAAACGGTAGCAGCTGTGAAAAACAATTCTTTCACCATGAGCGTCAGGAGTGTTTGAAGATATATTGGCACAAGCCTCATGCCTGGACAGCGCACGGTTCTGAAGATATGGCGAGTTGAAAATGCCTCTCGTTACAGATTTTCAGCTGGGACTTTCACTAAGCGTCCATAGAGATTGAATGGGGAGTTTTCAGACCTTGTGTTGCTTCGAGGCAATTTGTAAGAGAACGGTAGGTCCCACAATAATGACGGTGACATTTTCTGAAAGCCAACAAAAATACCTACGTTTTGATGTATAATTTGTGTGGATGAAGCGAAAGTTGAGCGATTAAGAAGCGTTTGTTTGGACATAAAGAACAGATTCAAACCTTAGAGTGAGTCACTCTAGGTCACATGACTTAGCAACGATAGCAACCCATGTTCTGGCGGAAAAATTCTCATGTTTCCACCCAAAAGATTAAAAAACAATGGTAGAAGATCTGAAAGAGCTGAATTACACAGTGATAGACAAAGAACGGGAGAACATTTTACAATTGGAATGGTGTTTCTAGGTGAAAGTATGCGAACGTAGTGAAACTTCAAACACAAGCAAGTTTTGAAGCAAGTTTGAGCCGATTATGGGATGTTCTCCATTCAATGGGACCAAAAATTGCATAAAAAGCTTAATATTTTAAAAAGTATAGAAGTTATAAATACCAAAAGTCATAGTCGGCATTAGCAGAAATAGCAGAATATTTTAAAATTGGAATGGTGAAAATAACTACGTCCACAATTTTTGTGTTAAGTGCCAAAAAACGTACGGAAGCAACTAGAATAAAGTAGGATAAAGAATAAAGAGAAACAGGAACTCAATTGTGTAGCATTCACACAATGACAAGGTGAAACCAATATGGCACCGGTATTGCTGTCGGGGCTAATATTGAAGTAATATGAAATAAACTTAGATCCACTGATCCATCCATCTTTTCATCTCTCATTAGACCCCATCTAGCCTTAGATCCATCCACTGAGCCATCCGTCTCTCCACCCACCCAAAGGAGCCGTCCATCCATCTTTTTATCCATCCTTAGATTCATCCATCCTCAGTTTATCTCTAGAATAATCCCACATCCATATAATAGAATTTGTTTGGTGCGACAAAAACAAAAGACGCACCTAAACAGAGCTATAGAGCCTATAAATCATTGGGATTTATGACCGTCTTTAAGAAGCCAATGAAGACCTTGCACTTTTTTAAACCATATCTGACACATTTTATGCACCAATTAGATTTCTCTACATTCATCTTACAGCCCAGATCCCCTCTGTTTTCACACAGTCCTTTCCAGAAGCTGTTTAGAGCACATCTGAGCACCTACTATCTAATAATGCCTATTAAAAAATGTATAATGTTCTTTTATCACAAACATGCACCTTCCCCAGGATTACTGACATCACCTGAACTGTCAAACTACATACTGGTCTGAAAAAACTAGATCAGGACCCTAGTTCAGAGGCTTTCGAGTCCATTTTCCAAATGTAGCCCCTCCCCCCCCCAACAAAGTCAAAAAATGTTATTAAACAAGAAGCTGCCATCTTATCTTTAACAAGGCTCACCAATAGAAAAAGAAAGACTGCCTCCAGAACCAAATTCCAGCCATTACTCCTCTGGAGGTCTGTGAAAAGACTTGGCATCAGCATGCCTACAGCTTTCTGCTTTGCAGATTGTCTTCATCACCTGCAGGTCAGTACAGAAGGTGGCTTGCTTATGATAAAGATCTCTAGGAAATTTAACTTTCAGATGTGATCTACAACAGCAAAAGCTTGTATTTTCAAATTTCAGATAATTTGGCAGATCTTCAGTGGAGCACAGAAGAAACCAGCATCAGCCTAATCCACCCCAAAGAGCTGATGTTGGTCCACAAGAAATTTATGACTTCGTGAGGCCTACTTCTATTTTAAGAGCTATACACACTGTTTCCTCAATACAAAAATGGCCAGAAATCCATTTGACACCGACCAAGTGGGGAAAAAAAAGAAAAAGAACAAAAAAAAGGATTCGGCCATTTGTAGTGAAGTACCATCTCATATGAAAGCACCGAGGTAGACCTGGACCATACTGACGAAATCAAATAAGTACAGACAGTGCACCACAGAACAATTCTACAATAACTTTCTAATCAATCAAACTGGATCAGTCGTCGTATCAGAGGTGGGCAGCACGTGAGATTTTTAATAAAAGTATAAAACCAGCTCTGTGCATCGGTTTCATCTCACATCCCAAAGGTGTTCTGATTTAATTTACTTTCCATCACCTTTCTCTTCTTCACCCTCTACTTACCCTTTCTCGGCCTGCAACCTTATCTTTCCGTCTAATATACTCCCATTCTCTTCACCGTTTTCTCTCCTTTTCACCCGGTCGAACTTTCATAGGTATTCACTCTGGGTTTAATTTCGACTCATCTCGTACCTGTCCTTGCCCTTTCTTTCCATCTCGCCCCTTTTCACTATCGCTCACCATCTTTCCCACTCGCTTTCTGAATCTCATTCCAACCGCTCTTCCTCCTCCCTCATCCTTTCCCCGTTCAGCTTGTATGAAACATGCCGAGGCGTGGTGATAGGGATGGGTGATAAGAAGGTGATAGACAAGTCAGATGGAAAGATAAGGAGGAGGAGGAGAAGAAGGTGGAGGAGATTGTTTTTCTTTGTTGGTATCAGGAAAGGATCAGGATAAGAGACAACCACTCCTTATGATATGCCACATCAACTGTTCTGAACTCATATGCACTATTTTTCAACTTTTCAGCCATTACATACACTGCCCAGAGGCTTTAATATGCAAATTATACATCCATATTTGTCTGCTTTCATAACGCTCATTGTTTTTAAAGCAGGCCTGCAAATATTTGCAGCACTGTACGACTTCAAGAAGAGTGTTTTCCTGTTTTTATAAACTTCCATGAAAGCAGTTCCAGTAAGAACCGGGACACCACCAAATTACTCCATTCTAATCTCAGTCTAAGACATTTTCTTCTAACATCCAAACCAAAATTGAGCATGCTCAGTGATGTTTCCCCCCCTCCTCCCACAAGCTGGAACACAGCTCACAAATCCTCTTACAGTAAGAGGAAAACAAATTACCACACTGGCCATGTCAACGTGTCTGAAAAGCCATTTCACATCATCAAGGACCACTTTTAAAAAGCTAATTCTTTATTGATCAGTGTGAGACTGAGGTTTGGCAAAGATTTGTACCTTTAGCTACAAATTAGGAAGATTATCTCTTGGGCTTCAGAGTTTCCCTTATTTTCTGGAGGCTGTTTTGGTATATGCTATTTCATCTACACTCACCAGCCACTTTGTGAGGTACGCCTGTTCAACTGCTGATTAACACAAATATGGCAGCAGGAACTTATTCAGGCATGTAGACACGATCAAGATGACCTGCCGAAGTTCAGACCAAGCATCAGAATGGAGAAGGAAGGCGATTTAAGTGTCCTTGAACAAAGCATGGTTGTTAGCGTAGTGACGGATGGTCTGAATATTTCAAAAATTGTTGATCTGGTGGGATTTTCCCACAAACCATCTCTATGGTTTACAGAGAATGCTCCGAAAAAGAGAAAATATACACTGAGTGGCAATTTTGACAACGGCCAGCACTTTAATTAACCACGGATTACAGCTAAGGTATGGAGAAGAGCATCTCGCCAGGTGTCACTCCTGTAACCTTAGAGCAGGAAACTGAGGCTACAGTTCACACGAGCTCACCAAAAAACCGATAGCAGAAGATTGGAAAGATGTTACCTCGTCTGATGAGTCTCAATTTCTACTGCGACATTCTGACGTTAGGATCAAAAACTGACATAAACGTCATGAAAGCATGGAAGCGTCCTGTCTTGTATCGACAGTTCAGGCTGGTGGTGGTGGTGTAATGATGTATTAGATGTTTTCTTGGCACAATTTGGACCCTTTAGTACAAACTCACCATTGCTTAAACGCCACAGCCTACCTGAAAACTGCTGCTGATCATGTCCATACCTTTATGAGCACCGTGTACCATCTTCTGAAGGCAGGTTCCAGCAGGATAACGCTCCACATCACAAAACTTAAATAATTTCAAACTGGTTTCTTGAACATGACAATGAGTTCACTGTGCTCAGATGGCCCCCACAGTCACCAGATGCCAATCCAATAAGGATGTACTGGAATGGATAATTCACGTCATTTTTTGTGCAGCTTTTTTTTTTTTAAAAGCAGAAAAAGTACTGAAAAAGATTTCTACATGTGCATCAGTAACTCCAATAGCATTTTGGTGAGTGTATGAAATTTTTTATCCATTTTCATCACTACATCCACGTTAACAAAGCTCAAATTTCCTCCTTGTTAACACCCAGACAAGGAAGACGACTCGGAGAGTGCCAACTGCCAAAAACTTCCTATTTTGTTCTGGAGTTAGGAAATCTTCCAGGAGGTCAAAACCTCAGGAAGACAGAATGTGACTCACACTGCCCATAACAACACCACTTTTATAGGCCTGGCGCAACGATAAAGTGTTTTTAATGTGCATAGCACAGCCTCAATACATGAATCACACTTCTCCTGAAGTGGTCAAGTCATGCAAACCTAACCAGAAGATCTGCTATTACAACATCTAAAAGACTTAACTACATCTGTAAACGCAATCCAAAACACCAGATCCTATTTTTCCACACCATTCATAAATACATGTTCCTGCGTGCTGCAGAAGGAGTGAATTAACATATTTTTGTGCCATCTGCAGTTGCAATTGCATGAAATCTTTTATCCAACAGCTAATCAGATTAAAGGCTGTGCAAGAATAAATAAATGCCTTTCTGAAAGACATTCAACAGATGAATATTTATCATGTAAAGCTCTTGTTTTAATTACTTTTTTTTTTTTTAACTCTTTTTGGATGAGCACACATGTTGTGTAATAGCAGTATCCCCATGGGGGTTTCCAGGAGATTACAGATCATTACAGGAGATGCAGGTGACACATCTTGTTCTGTGTAACAAACATAACCATTTTTTCTGATTAACAGTAAACCGGTTACAGAGCCAGAGGCAGGAATAGCTAATGTGGAAACCCGGTTTTTATCACTGTAATTCAAAAATCGGCTTATGTAACTGCTGCCTGTGTCGATTTTATGGGTGTGTTTTGATGTCAACATTTCAATAAAGGAATCATGTTGACCTTGATGAGACTGGATGGATAAATGAAAATCGAGCAAATTAAATTCAACTAAATGTCACTTGTTCTTCCTCAGAAGCCCTTTTTTAAATATATATTTTGTCCTGTTTGTGTTGGTTCCATTTTACTTTTTATTATTACATGAAGAGAAGCACTTTGATCCAAACACTTGTTTGGAGGATTTTATTTTTCTGTCTCTCTCTAGCACATCACAAGGCTAAAATTAGGTACAAGCAGAGATGTAAAATGCAATGAACCATCACATAAAGTGTTTTTGATCTCACCTAAAGTTTGTCCTCACATTGTTGAGCTAATCTAGAGACAAATTTAACGAAAATAACTTCAAAATATAGGAAATTCAAAGCCGAGCTTAATCAATTTTAGCATCTTTCAGCTCATTTGCTTGCTTTTCCTGCCCATAACGTCACCGGCCTGATTCAGTGGAAGTGCAAACCTCCAGGTTTTGAGAAATTAGCAAGCACAGTTCCAAAATCTGCAGTTCCTCAAATGGCCACTTGAGGCTGGCTCCCTTTTTAAAACTGTTCAGATTCAGAGCAGAATAAATAAATATTCTTGTAGCCTGCTGCAAAAAAACAAGTTGGTCTCTACGGCTATGTTTTGATCAGCATGTGCAAACACAGGCTGCTGCAGCTACAACCTTTTTATGATTGCTTTGCTTGCTAACAGATCGCTACTGGTTGCATGGAGGACAGCGACTTGTCTGCCAACACTGGGGCGCTACTCAACGATCCAGAAAGTTAAAATTTTGCCTCATCGATGCAACAACACGTTTTAAACAGGCACAACATTTACTTTGTAGGTGAACAGTCTGCAGTTGGCATCGCACTTTTCACAGTTTCACTTCTGCTCAGCAACATGCCGAGTGTTTGTGGACAAGTCGGCATCTTCCATGCAAAGTGTGGGCAATCGCTGCAATCTGCTAGTGACCAGTTTCACCTAATCACTGCTGGCAACCTCGAGCAACTACTTGCCAAACAGTTGGGGAAGATGTGTTATTCCCACGTCAGGGGGTTGCTGACCATTCACTAGGCCTAGCTGACCACTAAACACTTCTGGCTCCCAAAATCATAAAGCTAACTTAGTAGCCTCAAAACAAGATTTAGCAAAGCAGTGGTTGATGATGCCACGCTCAGCACCAAACATCAGACACAAATGTCCACCAAGCAAGCAGCTGTCCCCCCCCCGGTGATGGTGACCAACTATGGCTAAGAGTGGAATTAAATGCATCAGGTGGCCAGAAAAACAGCTCGAAATCTTCGTGTCTGACGGATGCGCAGAGAGTTGACTGCCATTCACTGCACTGTAAAGTCAAACATAAAAGCCAGAGAACAGGTCGTTGCTGTTGGCGGTAGCTTTTATTCGTCAGGTTAATGACTGAAGGACGTTCCTTTTCAGTTCAGATGGAAGTGAGAATCGCAACGAGGAGACTGGGTCAGAGAAAAAAAATTCAAGCTCGATATGTCAATGTGAAAAAATAAAGCTGCAACAGATGGTGTCAACAAGCAGAGTGCTGCCACATTGACTCAACTAAAAGATGATTTGTGGAAATTCAAAGCACGATGCGCTTCAAATGAGATAATCAAAAGGAAAAAAACAAAAACAAATATGCACTCAGAGCCAAGCTATTTATTATTTTTCCTTGATGACAAGAATATCTGGTTTCCTTGATAATAGCGCAGAAATATTCCTTTTAGGCTGCAATGCAGATTAGATCTTTCCTTTCTCTGACTTCCATTAAACTTGCTCTGTGGGGATTCATCTCACTCAATTGATTTGAGTTGATGGGTGAGCTTTTTGAATTAAAAAAAAAAAAAAGATAATCTTCCCCCCACCTCCCTTGCTCTCCCCTCACATCAAAATATGCAGCTTGGGTCTCTGCACTGCTGAACTGCAACATAACTAAAAAAGAAGTTGGTATTAATTTTTCTTTTGGATGGCAGAGAGATTGAGGTTATGAACTTGGGCAGAGGGGAGCCGGCTGTTACTGTGATGTAGTTAACATTTGTTTAGTTGAGTTTGAGGGCTTTTCATGAGTGGAAACAATGTGAGAGAGTTCAGAGGTTACAGCTCGCTTTACAGTGCCTGTCTAGGACCCAGCGGGGGCCTTCACTCTTCACTAAACTGCAGTTTGAAATATCTGACATCAAGAATGTCTCTGTTGTGACTGTTTTGTCTCTGTCTTCATTTCTTCCTCCCTGTCCGTCAGTTCAGAGTGTGCGCGCATGTAACGGAGTGCTACGGGGATTGAGGACGATCCGTCTGAAAATGACGATGACACAATGACAGCCGGAGCCAACAGCCCTGCCAACCGCACATTCTAATGTGCAGACATGAAGCCACACGTGCACACACAGGCACAGTCTTTTCTTCTGATACGACTGCCATTTCTTATTATTTAAGTCATCTGACAGCCGAAGACAAGGAGACAGATGGAAGGAGAGATGGGAAGCAATAAATACTGACATGTAGGAAGAGACCATGATGGACAGGAAAAAGATAAAAGACTGATTGGTGAACAAATGTCAAGAGAAGGTAGACAGGAAACCCTTCAAAGATTGGTTTGTCACAGCGCTTTATCTGTCGGATATTAGAGAACTAAAGATGGGTGTTCAAACAGACCATTGCAAGGCATGGAAGGGAAAAAAATCCTCCACAAGGGGGCGCGGGACAGTCAGAGTGGAAGCTGCTGAGTGAGGTGACTCACTTGGGATAAATATAATAAGGGACAGAGTGAATTACAGCCCCTGTAAGCCTCCACGAGTTGGCTTTGAGAGATAAAAATTCACCTGAGAATAATCAGGAGTTTTCATCTCCTCCCTGTAGAGACATAGACCCACTCTGAATCTGGCTGAGCTGATGCTGCATGGAGCCAAACTCCTTTCAGGCGTCCACTGACAAGAATAAACTTCTTATGTCCCAATTATATTTGCAATTAATGCCTCATTAGATGCCAGAAAAGATTTAGAAAAGCCCATCAAAATATCCTTAAGCACAATTTTGTATTATCAGAGAGCTTGTTTGGTCTGAGAAAGCCAGACAAATAGCGCTCATAAGAAAGCTTCAGTTTTATATCTGGGCATCATGCTGGCAAGGTGACTGCAGACAGAGCGGGAGTGCAGTGTAATCGCAGAAAGATCCATTCATCAACACAAAGTTTTAGCACTGGAATCAGCAGGGGGCTAATTACTTCACAGCTCCTCCTTATTGAACTAATGTGTCCAAAAAAACCCCAAGGAAGCTTTTCTTAAAGTCCTCTGAAAACAACTATTGGCTGTCTGTTGCTGGGCTGATCTGGAGAGGAGCGGTTTTTTTTTTTTCTTCCCTTTTTCTACATATTTTTTGTGTGCAAAAAATTTAAATGTTTAAATTTAATTGTGTGCGTCCATAAATGTTTTTTCCCTCTCCTTGGATTGTTTCCTGGGGGTTATTGGGACAAAAGTTCAGATAGTTTTAATCATTTCATGTCTGTTTCTGATCAGCATTCTTGTCTTTATGCACATTTCTGGTTTTTCGTCTCTTCACGTTTGATTTTTACTTTATTTTGGTCGTTTTGTAAATGATTTCAGGGTTTTTTTCCTGCCCTCTGGGTGTTTGCTTACCTTCTCATTTTGGCTACTCTGAATTTTTGTGCGTTTGAGATTGTTTTCTCTCCCTGCTACTGTTTCGCAAGTTTTTAGGGTTTGTTTTGAGCACTGAGTGACATTTACACTGCTTTCTTTTTGGTCAGTTTTCATCTCTTTGCAGCCATTTCTGGTTTCTTTTTGGTTACTTTGTCTCTCTTTGTGCTTGTTTTGAATCTTTTGCATTCATTTCATCGTTTTGGATGTCTCTGAGTTTGTTTGGTTTTTTTGTCTTTGTCATCTTTTGGGGGTTTACGTGGAATTTTGTTTGTTTTGAGTGACATTTTCACTGCTTTCGCCCTCTTTTTGTCATTTTGCAGATGTTTTTGGTTGTTTTTGTCATTTTTCAGATATTTCTATTTGTTAAATATGTTTTTATTGTTGCTTTCATATTGTTTTGCTAATATTTTAGGTTTTTCTTTTGGTAATTTTATGTCTAAATGTGTTTGTTTTTGGGTGCTCTAGATTTTTCTGTGAGTTTTTGAGCATGTGTCTTTTCCCTCTGTTGTGGCTTTGCATCTTTTTTATTCTGCAGGCATATTTTGGTTGATGTGTGTCATATTTCCACTATTTTTAATTCTCTTTTAGCTATTTTTACATCTTGTTTTGGTCAGTTTGCATTTCTTTGCAAACGCTGGGTTTATTTCTGGTAATTTGCTGTTTGTGTTTGATTTTTTTTGCATGTGAAATTTTCTTTGCTGTTGTTTTTGTATCTTTTTGGGGTCAATTCGCAAGACATTTTCACTGTTTTTGTTCATATTTTGAAAGCTTTTTGTAGTTTTGTTTTATGATAAGTCTTCAATGCTGTTTCAAGACCACCTCTACAATAACAATTATTTTATTTTTTATTTTTTAACTTACTAATAGTGCAAAAACACAGCACAATGTAAAGTCAGTGAATATATATTTTAATATCTACTATAAGAAACCAGTAGTGTGTGCAATTACTAAGAGAACTGAGGAAGCAGAAGTCCACACACACTCACACTCTTTTGTTAAAAATAGCCAAATGTAATGTCTGTTCTTCAGCAATGTCAAGTATCATCCTGGCACCACAGACGTTCCAGCATTCCTTCTCCACCTCGGAACGCTCACTTCCAAATATGGAGAAGGGCCATTTATTACTGGCAACGTGTGGCATGAATATGCTCCACATTTCATCAAACAGCCAAGACAGCGTGGTGAAAATGGCACCCGGCGATTCTGTCCTTTGCACCAAAGCCTGATTTTTACACCAAAATACTGTTTCTACTGATATTGATTCAAGTGAGAAGGCAGCATGTGGAATCCCCACCCCCCCACATTTGCCAGATTTTCAGGCCTCCGCAGGAATACTTCCACTCTGTCACTTTCCTGATAAAGTTCAAGGGAAAGTTTTTCTTTTTCCAATGCCCTTATTTCCCTCCAGTTTCCTCACTTAACAGCCGATGAGCGAGCGAGCGAGCGAGCGCGTGTGTGTGTGTGTTTGGGCAGTTTCCTGGCCCCCATAAGGGCTCCTAATGACCAATTTACATAATTAACACACTGAGGCATGGCAGGCTGCCTTTGCCTCAGTGACACACAAACACAGTCGGGTTCAGTGTTAGTGAAGTTGAATGAAAGCCAAAAACTCTTTCCTCCATTCTTGGCTTTCATTCCTCCATTCACTCAGAGCTCTCCCTCTCTCGCTGCAAATATTTAATAGCACGGCCTGCTTGTGTCGGTCCCGAGGTGCAAGTTTAGTGTTTAAAAGCAGGAAAATAAAGTCTTTTTAACCCTGTCACTGACTGTGAAAGAAACATGGCAAAAAACAAACCATTTTAAGCCAGTGAAAGGAAATAAAGCACTCAGGATGATGATAAAGCAGACGTTATAATTAGCAGGATGAGGTCACTATTAAAAAAAACAAACAAAAAAAACATTTTAATTAACAAAACACTATGTATTAAAAAATGCTTTTTACACAATGACATAGAGTATATTTATCTTTTATTGAAAATCCAAAACAACCCAGTCGCTTAGATTTCTCGGGAAAACCGAACTAACTCTGGCACGCTTACTGAAAAAAAGAGGCGACAGCATTGAGGGAATAACACAAAAAAACAGCTTTAGCTGAAGAAATTTGACTTCACTGTATTAAAACACACTAAATTTATTTGTGCTTATTAGGCAAGCTGTGGGTTTCCAGTAAACCCTCTGTGGCCTTTATTCAAACCATGTTGCCACATGATGATTCATAGAAATTAATTCTCAACTGGTGAAACAGTGAAAATGGAAATGAGCTGGCTCCTTTTTCTCCTTTGAATGGAGCACTCATCTTTAGACTGCAGGCCATCATATCATCAAACATTTCATACCAACGCCACACAGAAAGGCCTCAGCCAATCAGAAAGTTTGAACCTGACCTTCTTACAGTGATGTCACAACGCTAACTAATGCTCAGAAGACATACACATCATCTCATGTGCTTGTTTTGGAGCTTTTGATCAAATTTTCATGTCAGCTTTTTAACAAATAAAAATATAACAGGTTTTTGTCCAGGGTGTGCAATCACATTCAAAGACCCATCCATCCACCCAGGCTCCTCCTCCAATTGTGGCTCGCCTTCCTTCGTGCTTCACACTCATCACAATTACTGCATCCAATGATGAGCTGAAAATGGGTGGACATTTTTTACATTTTTACAGTTTCATGCTAACAAGTGCACAGATGAAACTGTCACATACCACAAAAAAAACTCTTATAAGGATCAAAAATACCGCTGCAAGACACAAAAACTTTAGTTTATTTAACATCCATTGAGCTTTCAAGGTTTGTTCATTGCTTTTTTGTTTTTGGACGTGAATTTTCTCATTATACACCCAGCAGTCACTTTGTTAGGTACACTTACTTAACTGGGGGTAAAGACGGGAAATATATTGAGCTAAAGAATCCTGCACACATCCACGCTCTCCTCATTAGCTCTGTGCATATTTAAATGCCACTGTGCCAGGCAGACTAAATCAAACAGGATTAGATGGGCAAGACTTATTAATCCACCCCAGACAGTGACAGGCTAAATCCATAATAAAGATTAGTTATAAAAACTTTATCTACACAACCCGATCAGCCCGATCGGCGGCTGGACAGAAGCAAATAAATATGGTTTCCAGACTAAAACTGAATATTTAGAAAACTATTTCCGCTGCCTGTGATTAAGCACTGTTAGTTTTGGAGACAAGTTTTCCACTGCTCGCAGGAATGAAGTGTTTCATATTTATTTGGCAACATCATCGAGTTGTTATGGCTCCTTGCAATCAAACTTTGTGTCAAATCTAAGGACAGAATCACAAGATCCAGGCAGCATCTCCGCCACAGCTGGTAGACTGAAATCTGAAAATGAAGTTTTCTGGCACAAAGTCTTCCTGGCCCTGAGGGCAAACGGTTTCCACTCGAGTATAAATAGCAGAGTGGTGGCTAACTGTGAACCCAGACCGTGCCTCTCAGACATAGCTCCTGGCTGTGTTGGTATTAGCAAGCCTGATAAGCGAGAGAAAAACAACAACAACAAAAAATTGTGCATAACCAAGATTTATTTCTCTGCAGTGGCAGTAAATACTACACGTGCCCACTGATAACTGTGCTGCATTCAGTGCTTAACAAGATATTTAGGGCTGAAGAACAGCAGCATTTACCACTATAAACAGCAGGGCAGCTTTTGACTCTCGCACGGACATACAAACCCTCTCACAGAGGAGCTGGGGCTCAGGTACCCACACAGGGCCGCTGTCAAAGGGCCAGAAATGCTCTTCCATGATGGAAAAAGCTTCACAACATGCTCGATCATTCCAGGACTGACACATGCACTCTGACGGAAAATTCTTGTGATTTTTAGCTCCGATTCCAGTTTCATCCAGAATCAACCTCTTATACGCTTATTAAGCACTCATCAAGCAATGACACTCAGAAAACTGACATTTCAGACATGCACTGATCATTTCTGCACCATCACTGAGGGCTGTTCAGTCATGCAAAGGTTATTTTTGCAACAGTACAATGTATGCCATTGCATTTCAGGGGATAAATCAAAATGCATGCATTAGGCACGGAAGACAGTTCATCTCAGCGTTTAAACATTACATGGATGATCCAAATGTCCCGATGCATCTCTCAGGTCCTGTCTCAGATCTTTGCTGGATTTTTTTTCCCCATTTCTTAAGGACATGACTTTCAGATACCGTTTTAAACATACCGCTTCTTCTTTTGTCCTCCACTTGTCCAGTTTCCTCATTCTTTAAGGACACAACTGCACGCTGATCCTAATATTCCAAGTTTTTGGCTAATAGCTCTTTGGGAATCAAGCTTTTAGCTTTGCCATTTTTTTGCAGATTCAACTAAAGATACTATTTAAACATTTTCTTTGCTATGTTGTTTGTTGTAAGCAGACAACACTGGTTCATCCCTTGACGTTCTCATGCATGGAGTGATTCATAGGCCAGTATTACGTAGCTTAAACAAACAAAAAACCAACCAAGGGGAAAAAAAACTGGACTGAAAAGGAGTGAAAAAGCAGCCAGTGTCCAGGAAAGAGTTTTGAAATACCTTTATAAAGCCTGGAGAACTACTGCTCAAGACCAAAAAAAAATCTGGCTCTTTTAATGCAAAATATAAAGATATGCGGGGGTAGCACCAGACTTTTGCACAGTACTGTAAATCTGGAATGGTAATATTCCAGACATGTGTAACATGAGGACACTGCACACTCATCAACATATCAATCATGGAGGTAGAGACGCCCTACAGTAAAACCTGCTTCATTGTCCTTTTTGACCCTCATGGGGGCTGTAATTCACAAAATGATCAACAAGACAAAATGCAACTGAGACCATGTCTACTGAGGTAGCAGATTTATAGAGCCATAAGATCCTTTTCCATAGCCTTCTAGAATACTTGCCCCCTACTGGTCATTAAAAAGAATTCATCTAAAAGGCAAAGGCCTTCACTTAAATGTTCATACTCAGAAGCTAAATCCATGTTTTGCATAAAGTCTGGTCAAAAAAGAGAGAGAGAAGTCCCAATATGTATGTCCTCCAGCAGCCAAAAAACATCCATGGAGGGTCACAAAGCAGCACAGGTGTCTGAAAACATTCAGTGACGTTGCGTTTAAACAACGACATCTTCCAAAAATAGCGGCACCTGCACATGCTGACAGCCATCGTTATACGGGGGCAATGCTGAATGTCTACCCGCAACAGTTATCTTAATTATTATCCCTCTAATACCTCAATTAAAGTTCTGCATTTCATCTCCCACGTCATTTTTCAAAAGCTAATCACGACTTTAATCTACTGCTTCAATTTCATTTTGTTTCTGTTCTTCCTTTGCATTCAGATCAGGCCTCCATCATAATTTCCTCAGACTGATAGTTTATGAAAAGAGAAACTGCACCGAGGCTACGCCAATGCAAATACAATTTAATGTGAAGAAAAGAGGGAATGCTAATTCACCTGGGAGGACTGAGAGGGTGTGTGTGTGTGTGTGTGTCTGTGTGTCTGTGTGTTTGTCTGTCTGTGTTTGTCTGGGTGTGTGTGAGAGACTCTCACAGTGAGGGGTGTGTCTGGTGTTGTATTTCCTATCTGTATTCTGAATAGCGAGTCCAAGAACACACTTGACTGCAGTAATGAGGTACTTTCAGTACTGTGTGTGTGTGTGTGTGTGTGTGCGCGTGTGTGTGTGTGTGTGTGTCAGTCACAGCAAACATGGCTCCCCAACTCTCTCTCTCTCTCTCTCTCTCTCTCTCTCTCTCTCTCTGACACGGACACTTAGATATGTTAATTATTTTTGCCAGCTTCTTTTATCCCCCACTTATGTCTTTCTTGGATGCTTGACATCGAGAGGAAATCTTTAGCCAGTGGGAATAAGCTGAAAAAGGATTACGACGATAAAGAGAGCACGCAGAAAGCAGAGCGATTGGGTAGTGTGCGTTTTTGTGACAGCAGGCGGGTTTCCCTGCATCCTTGGGGTGACAGTAGAAACTACTGCTTGCGTGCTCCTTCCTCATCTCGGCTCCTTCTCTTCTCCAATCCTGCTCACTTATTAAACCTTAATAGAAGCCAACAGGCCTGCCTGTCAGCCTGACGAACACTGAGCTGCTTGTCTCGAGGCTTCCAGCTCCAATTACAGCGTAACAATGAGGAGAAGGGAGAGGAGAGGGATTTTACAGTATGTATGCTAAAAAAAAAAGGAAGGAAAGTGGGAGGAGAAGAGAGGACATGAGACAAAAGAGGGGGCGAAGATGAGAGGGAGGACATGGCTAATGAAAAAAAGAAGAAGGGATTAAAGAGGTGACCACAAAAGTGAAATACGATCGAGGAGGGAGCATAAAAGAGAGAGCGGAGAGGTGCTGATGAAAGCAACACTGATAAGATATTTGTTCAAATATACTTTTATACCACTTAACTGCCATAATCAGAAGCACAAAGAAAATCAGAGTTTCTCTGGTATTTCGCTGGCTTTGTCTCTAACCCACAGTCATCCGTTCCTCCGTGCAGCGCCCTCCCTCCCTCCCTCCTATCCGCTCGTTAGTCGTTAATCCTTTCTCAATTTCTCTCTCCTACCCACCGCTCCTTTGATCACCGGGGGTGGCGGCGTGATGGGAGTAATAGCTTCAAACTCAAAAGAGAAGTAAAGAAACTTTTATTCACATACTTCCAAATCAAGGTTGTAAAATCTAATTTTATATTCAAGTGACAGTTTCCATTACTGCTACGGTGTGACAGATGCGGTTATGCTAAATTTCTGTGCCTACCAATAATAGTTCCTACTTGTCCTCCGCTCTTATTTCTACCTCCCTGCATTTAGAGAGTGAGTAAAAGAAATTATTGAAAAGCCCTGCTTAGCCGTGCCAGTTGTTCAACATTTCCCTTGATTAGAGCTCTGGCAGAAGACTCGGTATCCGCTCGCTCCATAATCACAGTTTGGCGCCACTTTCAACAAAGGCCTTGTGAACATGTGTGAATGAGATAAAGACGGGAGCGAGATGAAGGGAAGGAAAATTATTTTCGACCCACCATCAGTGATGATGATTTTGATTAGAGAACTGCAGCCAAAGCATAATCCCTGTTTATTACATGTACTGAGTCTTATTGTTCTGGCAGATTTGGCCACCGTTTGTGTAGGTTATGATGATACTGTAATGACTGCGAAAAACTGGGAACACGGCAGTGACCTCCAGAAAAACCAGAGTTCAGACAATCGGAGCCACACTGAAAGATTTACCGGCGTTGAACTGTTATCTTGCAGCGTGCCCACCGTTATCTACAGCCACAGCCCCCGACGGTGTACCGTGATCTACACAAGATGTGTTTTACAGGCAGTTTACAAGAGTCTGAGCAGCTGACCCTTCTTACGCCACAGACTCATTTGTTCTCGTTTCTGTGCCGTAGTCCGATACCAGTACAGACGCTTTAAAGCTATAGCGATTTTGAAACTGGGGTTTTGTTTGGAGACCCGGGATGTAAATGTGCCCGCCTCTAAAGCCTCTGCAGTTTAAATGTGCTATAGGCTATAAATAAAATACACATGATAGTCAACACAAAAAGGCTCTAACATTTTTTATAATTTGGGGGGGGCACACACCCTGTACATTATTGGTATCATTACTATTGGCATTTGAATAGATCCCCCCAGTCTCTGGCCAAGCCTGTTGCCTCATTAAGGCCTCAGTACGCTTCGTGGACGCTGGTGACGTCGTCACACGTCCACTTTATGCTCGCTGTTAGGGTTCGGGTAGCCACTGCCGTATTCTCCCGAGCTGAAGTGTCGCCACTCAGACAGCAGCACCAGATCAGCGCTGATACAGGAAGACAAGTAGTAAAGATTGGACGCAAAGACACTTTTTCTAAAAGTTTGTTTCTCCCTCTGTGTAATCTGCAAATCTCTGAACTTCTACGCCGATACATCCATAAAACTGCGGTAAAACCAACACAACCGTGCACCCGTGTCATGCCAGGTGACAAAAATCGAGACGTGCATGACCGTCACAAATGACAGCAACATGGTGCCAGTTTCATGTGCCGGGGTGAACAGGAAGCAGGAAAGAGCCATTACCTCTAAACATCTGTCATACATACACTTTTTACAGCGGTTTGTTACGGTGGACTTTTGAATGGAGTTTAACGAGTGAGGAAGAAAGAAGAGCACAATTCTAGCAGCTGAAATGATCTTTTTTCAGATATGATTTGATTCAGACGGCCTCAGAGGAAACCTCACCCACTGTTTTAACTATTCACAACTGCTAGATGTAGCACATGCAGCTAGTGAGGATGGGGTGCTAGCCGGGGCGTGTGCACAGTCTTCGTATCACTGAAATGAAATTGAAATGTTTGATGAAGCAAACAAGACTGAAAATTTAGTTCTAGGTTTTGAAAAGAACTATGTACTGTAAGTTTTTGGTGTTGCCGCCATGTAACGCCAGAACCTCCGAGCAGCATCACGACTCGCACCGGTTTTGATTACCGTCTGCCATCTTAGATGCGAACAAATTAATTTGCGAACTATTTGAGGTTGCTACAGTTCGATAAGTTCCTTAATCAAAAGGCAAGCAGGGGAACTTTTATGCGGTTTGAGAGCCAGAATCCATGTTTTAGAAATACAGCACATCAAAACAGAACAAAGAGACTTCACAGCTTCCCGGTGGACCTGTCGATGCCACAAGCGCACACTTCTGAGCTTGATAGGTTACGACTGTGTCAGCGTACAGCCGGTGATCTGAGGGGCTTTCATCTTTGGAATCCTCCATTTCTGTGCATAATGTTAATGTGTTTATGCACGCAGCGGCGGCAGGATCTCACGTGGCAAAGCATGTGCGCCGTAGTGTGAATAAGTGTGTATAGACGTATGAATATGTGTGAGTTAATAAGTAAGTGCGTGCTCTGGCTGCACCCATGGCTCAGTGATTTTGCTCATTATCCTCGTTTCCTTCTCCTCTGTTGAAGAGACTGCAGGGGCTGTTTTGTTTCTTGTTTTTAGCACATACTCCTTCCTGCTGTCTTACTCCGTTTTTTTCCCCTCGTCTGCATTACATTTCTTTCAACAGATACACTACATAACTCACCCATTACTTCCACTACCTCATCTACTTCTGTTTCACGCACACAAATGCAGCGCACCTCATGTTGTGAGCTGTGAAACTAACACCAATGTGTGTTCAAGCCAGGCAGCAAACTGGGAAAGAATTGAAGGGCTTTAAAAAGAAGCCCAGCTCCTTACTTGGACTAAACCTTGCTTGCTCATAAACCCTGTTTACTCTCGGGATGACTGTAAAACCATTTACAGTCTGTCCCTGACAGCATTTTCAGAGCGTGGCTTAAAGAAAGCTGCTGGGGACTTGTGCACAACTCTGGTTAAAAAAAGATAAAGAAATAAAAAATAAACACCCCAACCTTGGCTCCTGAGGGCCGCTGAGACGCGGGCTCGGCTGATCAATATGTTAAAACATTTATGCACACCACCCATGTGTTTGTAATTAAAATTCCATAAAATCTCCACCAAAAACACGTACTGTTAATAGATTCAGCTGGGCACATTAGGCCTTTGGCTGATTTAGAGTCAAGGCTTTCAGTGATGACTGCATAATCACAGACCTGCATGACTCTCTTGCTGCCTATACATTCCTCTTTTCCATCATATCTCCGTTTTTAACTCGCCCTCATTTGGCTTCGTTCTTTGTGCTTATAGAAAACTCTGCTAGGGGTAAACGAGGTAAGTCTGGAGTTGCTTTGGGGAACAACGTGTGTTTAAATCATTGGGGGGGGGTCCCTCCTGCTGCCGTGTAATCAAAAGCTACAGGATTTATTTTTTTTCCCTTTTCGCTTCTCATAAATGTTTTTTTCACAGCCTATGCACACATGTTGCTATCAGGAACATTCCTCATTCTTCATTCAATTATATCAGGAGACCTTGTTCTCCAAATCTGGTCAACCTTTTAGTGAAAAGCAGTTTAACAAGAGAGAATCTGTTAGCAGTTTCAGCTGCATCCAATCCAAACAAAGCAACTGGGCTGTGGCGGACACTGTGGTGAAATAAATTGTTTTGCAGAGCTTCTCGTGTGCACGAGCGTGCACGTGTGCAAACGTACATGTGTGTGTTCCTCAGTAGGATGTGGGTTTTTTTGGTTTTTTTCCCCTCTATATAGGGGTGCTATACAGCGCTGGCTGTGCTTTCGTTTGGTAATTGATATTCTCATTTTAGGTGCAAAGCCAAACGTGTACTATTGAGAGCAATAATAAATATTCACAAACTTGTCGCAGGCAATAAATTGGAGAGCAGGTCCGCATAGAATTAGTCTAACAATCTGCCCAGAGGGTTCACGTCTTTCATTCCCAAATCATGAACCGGGCAATTTCAACTTAATCTTTCTCACATGCTACGTCCATATATCACGTCTGCGCTGTACTATACAACCACCAGCTGAAAACACATGCCACTTTGTTTTTTTTTATTTTAACACCCCCAGAGCTGAAGTGTTGGACTCGTTCCACATACAAATTTACGAAGGTTTAACAAAATGATTAAACCATCAGGCCTCACGTCGAGGCGGGTGGCTGACAAAAGCTGCTTTCGCCATATCCGTGCAGCCGCTCATCTGTTCTGTTAATTTACAGGTCGCCTTTAATGAAATGTCTCAGCTGTGACACAGGCCCACGGCACTGCAACTGGACACGCCGCCAGGATACTTCCTGAGCTGAATGATCACTCAGAATCACGGCGCCTGTCAGGACC
>VVHJ01048591.1:0-12547 GCA_015107715.1 Tylochromis polylepis | reverse complement strand
ACACTTCTGTGTAATTGGTTTCCTGTCTGACGTTTGTACAGCATATACAGCTGGGTGGAAACTATAACTTTGATCTCAGCCAAAGCGATTTACTCAGGAACAAATACAACACTGAAAAAAAGCCAAATGATAACATTTTTAAGTTATCTAAGTGACTTGTATATCATGTGTAACCGGAGTAGCGAAAGACTGCGGGGGGTCTGAAAGCGATGTGTCGGGAGTCCGGTGTTTCGTTAGCTCTAGTGAGCCATCTCCGAAAGCGTCAGAGCACTTTTGCAAATATGTCATGTCTTGATGAATCGAGCAGATATTTGGAGTTTACACAGCTACATTTGCATCTGGAAATATCTTATAAGTTTATTTTGTGACCCAGAAACTTGCATCTGAAAATTTAGGTGTCCTCTGCCGCCGTTTGTACCGCCTCCGTAGCTGCTGCCATTGGTGGAAACTGGAATGGGCTGGGCCGCGCTATGAATTCTGGGATAGGTTGGGCCACGCAGGACACACCTGACCCATACTTCAAATCCGGGGAAATGGAGGACGCATTTGGAGCATCCTTGGAATTGGGACAGCCTTCGTCGCGTCGCTGTGACGTCATCGGCCTTCAAATGCGTCCTACATAGGAAGCATCCTAGGTTTTGAGACACAGCCATTGTCTGCATTTCCTTCTGTCCTTTGTTGCGCTCTCCCTATGGTGTGTGTCCTGTCTGTTCAGTGTTTCCTAGCTAGTACTCTCAAGTAACCGCCTAGTTTAAGTTCCGAGTATGCTTGTTTCTTGCAAGTCTGGCAATAAAGTGTTTCTTAGCATGAGTATGGCATAGATCTTCTCTACAATGATGTTCTTGTATCGCTGTATAACATTTGCTAGATATGTTTGGTAGAAAACATAATAGCGCCTACATTTGCTATTTTAATCTACATGCTGCCGGGTTTGTCGAAAATGACTTAACAGTAGACTGTGTGGTCACAGTCCTACAAAGCTGCGTTTCACATTTAATAAAGCGTTCATATTAGGGCAGACTAGTGAATATTCACTGGCATGGTGGTGGCTGAAATAAAGCTGTTTAAATGGCAGTGTTGAAGGCCTTCATTAGGAGCATTTTGCTGCATATGTGTTAAAATAAGTGTGACAGTGAAAAATGATTTTGATGCAGTGGTTCCAATGATGACACTAGAAAACACTGTATTTGTTAATTGCTCCCCCCTCTTGGTGTTTGTTAGCAATGATTATATATTTTTATATATCAAATATTTAGAAACGTTTTACTTTTTGTTTGCAAGTCATAGAAGATAATTGCTCACAAGGCTCACCTGATGGAACACCAGATTTATCAATGCAATAGTAAGCACTTTCTTCCCCTAACCACAATAGAACTGGGAGCTGAGGCACGGATCAATATTAGAGAGAAAAAACCTTGATTGCTCCAAGTTAGATGAACGACAGTCTGGTAGTTGACAATAAGCCAAAGGCATCAATTTTTTGATAAACAGAGTGTCTGTTATGAAGAACAGCCAACAAGTGAAGTACCTGATTTTTATTTGGTTGTCATCCCTTGTCCAGTAATACAATACAGCCTCAGATCCTAAGTCTGAGGATTCTCTAGTGAGTCAGAAGCAGAGGCAAAAATCTACTTTCCAGTGAAAGAGGCCACAGAATACAAGCTAGAAGAAATTGCATCAGGTCAGGAGCGAACATAGGAGCATGCTCATCATTTTGTGATATTGAGTAGGTTATGTAGTGTGAATCCATCTCCTGGGACTGTCAACACTGCCAACTTCTGTAATATCCTGAGGCATCAGGAGGATGAGGAACAACACTCTGTAAATGTCACAGACCCTGCTTGTTGTTTTATGTTAAAGTATTGTTATTTTGACAGTGTTGAGGAGATCCAGCATGTCCAAGCTCCAAGTGGTCAAAACTGGACTTGTGGGAAGGGCTCCACACATACTGCACCAGCAGTACTGGAAGCAATGACAGGACTGCACAAGAAGGCAACCTCAGTGTTTCCCACACAGAGTTCACTTAAGCAGGCTGAGTAAGTATATTTGGTGACTCATTTTAGCATTCTGAATATTTGGGGGTTTTTTTTCTATCAGTGAAAACCACGTCAGTGGTAATGAATATACTAGAAAAAAAAAAAACAAGAGCCTTTTTTCTCTATTTCCACTTCTGGAACAATTACCTCTGGACAGGTGAGATCAAAGTGGTAATGTTGCGCCATAATGTACAGAACCACATTTGACAAGAACCAAATGCAAATTATCAGCATAATCACCTCATACCAGCTACCAAGCATGGTGGTGGAGGGGTGATGATTTGGGTTTGTTTTGGACCAACAGAACTTGGGCACCTTGAACCATGAACTCCTCTGTATACCAAAGTATTCCAAAATCAAATGTGAGGCAATCTGTCCAACAGCTAAAGCTTGACTCAAATTGTGTCATGCAACAGTGTCATGCAAATACTACATTATGTAATATGCATTGAAAAAAAACAGCTTTTTGATAAACTTATGTTATCATAAAGCTCAATTTCACATTATTTTTCCCTCTGATAATAGCCAGACTGGCTGTTCTAAATAAAACGCAAACACACACATACAAGTCTGAGGGATCTCATAACCAGCACAGGTCAAACTACCTGACTTCTATACATCACCATGGCGACACAGATGGCTGTGAGGTGCGGAAAAGCAAAAGCGAGGGATGAAAGGATAGAGGAGGGAGGAAACAGAAATGGAAAACAACAGAGGTGATAATAGTGATACTGAAACACTGATATAGGCACCCACGTACATATTCAACTAGTATTACATACAAACCCTGGAGTGCTAATCACTGGTTTTGTGTTTCTCTGAAGGCCTCAGCTCACCTTGAATGATCCCACACCTGTCAACACACACACACACACACACTCACACAGAAAACGTGTGGCACACCCCCTAGGCATCTCTCTACAGGAGCAAGTGTGTTAATTCAGTGTCTGTGAGCTCAGCAGATGATGCTGTTCTGACAGTAATGCATATTGGCAGCTACCAGCATGACAGCAGTGCAGCAATACATTGCATCAACAGCAAGGGGCTGTCTGGAGCAGAGGGGGTAAATGCAAAGAGGATTAAAACACACAGTGAGGAACTATGACTTAAATCTGCGAGGCTCAATATCTCAGCATGATGCGACTGTTAGAAGTTAAAGTTCTATGTTTAGTTAAACTTTGATACATATCTATGCAATATCGACAAATATTACCTTTCTTTGCTATGCAATCAGTATGAAAAAGCCTGACAATGGACAATGCTGTCTTTTTGAGAGTATCACCAAATTGTGAAAATAGTACAATTTGGTGAAGAAAAGTGCATTCTGCAGTAATATGAATGCTGTACCAGGCTCTTCTGATGAAGAGAGCTGAGCACGAAGGTGATGATGTCGATATACTAACTTTGGCACCCTGACCTATGGCCATGAGCTGTGGATAGTAATCAAAAGAACAAGGGGATAAAAACTGCAGAAATGGACTGCAAAATGTGTTTGGGCTCCACACGGAGATGAGGCAAGGACCTTAAAGACAAACCACGACTCTTACACGCAAAAAATAAGCCAGTTTAGGTGGTTCACAGATCTCACTAAGATGGCTCCTGTATGCATGCTGAGGTGTTTGTCCATAGCTAACAAATGTAATCATAGTAATCATAAAGCACTTTTCAATTCTAACTGAGCAATCAAAGCACCACCAACCCAGGAAAAACCCTGCTTTAAACCACGTTTGGTGGCCAGAAAAGGTTGAGGGCTATTTATTAACAGCAGATAGCGAGCGTGCACGGATCGTCAAGCTAACTCACAGAAATGGAATATTGCTGTAAACTATGTGAATTTTTTCTGATATGAGAAAAGAAACGGATTTTTATTGTTACATGAACATGTTTTTATGTTGTTTTACAATTACAAATATTTAAATTATTGTCCCATATCGTGTCTAAATTATCATTTGTGGCAAGGCGCTATGCTAGATGTACCATAACACAGCCATCTATTTATGTTTAATCAAGGTCAGAGAGAACTCAGTGTGACTGTAGAATTATTGATCGCCTCTGAACAAGCAGCCTAAACACAGCATGGCATTCAGCATTGAATTTGCTAGGCTACACCACAGAGGACCCTTGATCTCAAAGAGGCCATGCCCAAAATAGCATAAAATTGATCCATGGAATGGTGCTGAGGTAGGTGAAATCTCAAGCCAAGAGAAGTAAATGGGGATGAATAGAACCGTTTTCACTCAGCTCTCCTTCTCCTTCAAGCATACAGGGGCCATGGGTGATAAAGGAACTATGTGGCCTGCAGAGAACAAATGATAGGGAATGAATTAAAATGTTGCAGTAAATTGATATGAACAAGTTTAAACACTGCAGATTAGTTGTATTTTGGTCCTTGGATAACACTGTTTGAGTAAAACTTCAAGATGCTTCACTTAATTGGTATGATTTGAGCATCCCTTCATTGCCAAATCAGGTCCAGGGTTGATTCAGGTATGTCTTAAATGATTTATTCTGTTCCCTGTACTGTCCTTGTCTACCCAAAGTTTCTGATCTCCTACCCAATGAAGTCTACATGCTGATATTCTAACGCCTGTGTGACTGAAGAAAACTGGCTTGAAAATATCAGCAAAAATTATCTAATCAACTCCTTATTACCAAGCAGGTAAAATTCAGTGATGGTCTTATCTCTTAACATTTTTTTTAATGCGTCTGTATTTGCAATAGATTTATAACTCTCCAGTGCATTGTAGTGAATTGTAATGATTCTAATTTTCATCCATATCATTACTAATTTGAGCCTGCCATCCTTCTATGTATTAGTTACAGACAAGGCAGTGTCCAGTGTTCTCTCACCACAATCCTGTATGTTACCATAAAGGCAGTGATTTGAGATACATTTTCTACTTTGCCACCATCTGCAAGAAAGTCTACCCTTTGTATTAATTTATGCTCAAAAACAGCGGTGATTTAGAGTTCAGTTCATCAAACAACCAAACTGACATCTCAGTATGTCCATCCCAGTGGTGTGCACTATAAAAACCAAAGGGCTGCCATCACAGTTACAGTAATGATCAAAATGTTAAACTTAGTGCCATTAATTTAAAGTAAAGTAGACAGTGTGAATAAGATTCTGCTCAGGGTTAACAATTTCAAATGAATTTTATATCTCTCTGTCTCTCTCTGGCCCACTCCCACATTTTATCCTCTACTCACACCACTGAGAATCAAGTTCATTAAACTAAAAAATACTTTTGCTCTGTTCTTTGGCCCTTTAGACATTTCATTAAGGCATCTCATTTGTCCATGTCATTGCCAGTGCTGGCTCTAACTAACTTATACTTATGTAACAGAACGGTTAATTATAAAAAGGTTAACCATTCAATGGATTGTAGCTTCTGCCAAAGTGCAAATTGTCTTGTGAATGAAAGGCGATCTGCCAGAGCTGAAAGATGGTGCAGAATATATAATTTGGGAAAAGGTTTCAAAGCAGTTTCTATTCACAAACAAGATGTTTCCTTTCTCAAACATACAATTGTTAATGACACATGGATATGAGAAGATTTTTGTCTGTATATACATGGCAACACATGGAAGTGAAAATGAGCTTTACATGGCTATATTTGCTAGTCATGTTGTGTGCTTTATGTTTTTTGTGTATATTTAAAAACATTAAAATTGATCTGACAAAATTAACCATATATTTTGTAAATATGGAAGCAGTGCTCTGTCCATTTCCTATATGCAAAAACGTCAAAAAGACACAGGAACATGCACAAATGCATACGCTGTCACACTTATTATAGAAGAAAATGGTAAAGAATCACACATATTTGTCTATAAACAGATATTGAACAAACACAAACACACACACACACACAGTCACCATCAGTGGGATGTCCTTTGAATGCCTTGTCTCCATGCAGCATGGAAGTTTCAAATGACAGAGAGAGAACTGAAGGAGGGGGGAGCTGAATGGGGGATAAATAAGCAAGAAACAAAGAAGTGATATATATACTGTGTGTAGGTCTGATGAGATGAAAATGGATGGCTGAGCACATTTTGTAGTCTGTGGACGGCATCAGCAATGTTGTGTCAGAGAAACTGAAAACAACAGTGAGAGACGGAGAAAAAAATGGAGGAAGAGTAGCATTTAAAAGCTCAATGGGACAACAAAAAGTAGTGAAGGTGAGACAAATAATCTAACTATATGAAAAATGAACTGGTTCCAGCAAATACAAAGGCATTTAAAGACATTAAATATATAAAAAAGCTAAAAGAAGATTCAAGGTGAGGGAGGGAGTTGGAGAAAGCAGGAAAAGACAGGCCCTCGCATGCAGCGTTAGCACCAGTTTGACAGGTAGGTACAGTAACATTAGCATAGTGATTAACAGACACATTAGCATAATAATTAATACTGGCATTAGCATAAGAGCTGTGGCTGTGAGAGCAAGGGGGAGAGCCAAAGAGACACATGGTAAGACAGCAAGTGAAAGAGAGAGGGGAAAAAAATAAAGTGGGGCACCACAAGAAAAAGCAGTAATCATGTAGAAGAAACAACAGGGATAAAGAAAGATAATGATGTTGTTGTTGTTGTTTTCTTTTAAATTATCACAACGTTAAATTATCACAACCGTGGGCAGCTTCAGCACCGTTGTTCCAATGAAGCACGTAGCACGTCCCAAATAGGAAGAATATGAGTCATTTTTATTCCCTCTGACAAGACAGTCTCAAGCTCTACTGTTTGCTTTAGTTAGAAAGACTAGCCACTGCATGCCACAAGAGGTCACCACACCAAGAAGCTCCACGTGTTTGATTTGGGAGGTTTTTGTTTCGTTTTTTTTTTTTACACTGTCCTCTCACACAACCCCAAAGAGATTTTTAAAGTTGGAAGCTTTTGCTTGTTGGACAGTGTTAATGTTTTTTTTGTGTGTGTTTTTTTTTTTAGTATTTTACTTTACTGTTAAGATGTAAATATAGAAAAAAAGTATAAATGTCTAGCGCAAGTTTGTCTGTGGTAAGGTCAATGAAGAAACAAAAAGCATTCTAAACATATATCACGAATGTAAAAAGCTAACACAAAATACATTAGAAAAGTTCAGAACAAAATTCAAAATATCACGCTATATAAATAAAAGCTGTTAAATAACTCAAACCCAAATGAGGGGTCCCCGCTCAGCTATCTTGAAAGTAAACTTCTGAGACAAAAATGATTCCTCTTCTTTCTGATGAAACTGTCATTACCACCCACTGGACTTAATCAAGTCTGTGAAAAGCAAAATGTGATGCTGTTGTGCTGTTAGCTGAAATGTTTTGCAACAGCACTGGTTATATAACTCCTTTTAATGAAGCTCTAATGCTCGCTGATACAGTCTTTTATATTGTATTATATTTTGCTGTCTACTGCAAAAAACAAAATCCTTTATGTTGATGGCCATCCCATTGGTATAGTGGTTAAAAGGCTTGATAATTTTGGTGAATTGGCAGGCACCATAATTAAAATTGCCTTGAAGTGGTCTATCCGCAACCTTAATGTTAAATACTTGAAAATGTTGATGTGATCCTTACAAGGCTGCTCCTGTTAGGAGTACAGAGTGGCCTTGTTCCTTCTCTCTTAAAGGTTAGCATTGGTAAACAGCATTCTCAGCGACTCAGCCAGGCCTCAGTTCGAATATAAGAAATGAAAAAAAAAAGAAACTCCCACAGTTTAGAAAAAAAAAAAGAGTTCATGGCTAAATAATAGTCAACACTTTCCCTGACTGATAAACGTGCTCATGCAGGTCAATCAATAACAAATGTCCTATCTAGTTTTGGGCAAAACTGTAGTTTTGAAAAGTTTAATTTCCAAGTGAGGCACGTCATTCCCAAGTGTTTCAGGAAAATATAACACAACTAATGTTACACCTATCTCCAGTTTACTTGCTGGGGATTAGACCTAATGCAAATGAAATGCAAGAGCATGTTAATTGTACGGCTGAGGTTATGAAATACGCATAAGTAAAAGTATACCATTTCCAAAACCTTAAACGTCAACAATGCCACTGTGTTATTGTATGCTATTAACTCTTTGTGGTTGTTTATGGTAAATGAAGATTGAAAATAAAGCCCAGCCAAGACTTTACAGCAACCATTACAAGTAAGGTGGCTGACTTCCAAGCCCTATAACAAATCATGCAGACCTAAGCATCACACAATCTGACTGGTTATTCTAACTGCTTCACAAACACTGGAAATGTCAAAAGAAAGAAAAAAAACAATGCCATTGCTAGACTTGTATCAGCTCAGTGAAGACTTAATTCATGGTCCCACAAATGTGTCCGTCTGCTTACACGTGTCCGCATGGACAGATTTTGTACGCTGCCTCCATCTGGCACAGAGCTCACTGCAGGCAGACCGACCATCCCGAACACGGTACCTGTGCTGGACCATAAATTCCACTTTAGCCTGCCACAGGCTTGTTTTATTCTGTGAAGCCCAGAGAAGCATGTGCCTTCATTAAAACCTCAGTGTAATAACTAACTAAATAATAAAGTGGGGTCTTGTTTCAGCAAACTCACCCAAAGTCAAAGTATGTGGATGATATGCAGATTTCTACCAAGCAAAACTTATCTTATGTTGCCATGCCAGGCGTTGTCAAGTTTGTTAAGAAAATGTCATTAAATTAAACAAATAAAATGAATGAATTAATAAATTCTCAAAAGGTTTTGGAGGTCTACATAAAATAAAAAGTGTTACATACAGTAAAACAATACAGTAATTTAAGGGAACATCAGTTCGGACAGATTTGCTAGTGATCTTTCAGATTATTCAGATTACGCTACAGATTATGTAGTGTATAACTAACTCCTTTATAAAGAATGAAATACTGCATGCCTGTGGAGCCAGAATAATGACAGAGTTTTATACATTTATCACTTAAACCAAAATATATGTTTTATCAGTGGATTTTGCCACAGGGAGCACATAGCTAGGCAAAATACTCTACCAAGCATTATTCAGCAAAAATATACCATTAAATCATCATTAAAAGCCACACCTGCAGCCACTGCCAGGGAATTAACTTGGCAATTACAGTACACTGATTTAGTTGAGCAGACAATCTTGTACAATATAGTCCAGTTTAGCTGCATTAATCCAATAATTATTCAGTCACCCAAAGGATAATTCACAGCTATCCCAGAACGGTCAATTTGCATTAGATTTTGCATTAATTAAAATTGTAGTTATCTTAATATATGCATGCCACACTTGAAACTCATAATTTTAGTGAGGTCTGTTCACACTGCCTATTACAGCAGCGAGATATGACTTATCACATGATCACTGAAAATCATTAGGAGCCAACGTATGTAGGTCAGACCAGTCAAACAGGTAAGCGAGATGTCAAACAGAACTCTGTTTTTTTCCCCTCCTCGCGCATACTCAGTATTGTTGTGTGCGTGTGTGTGTATAAATCTGTAACTTCTATGAATTGTGTAAAAGGGTGTGCGCACCTGCAGTGCTGCCAGTGGCAAGAGGGCCACATGTGTTCGTCCAGAGGAGATTGAAAGCGAATTGGAAACTATTAATCTGACCGTCCCCTCTTTTCAGAGTTGGTTTGGAGCAGAATATACATTGACTCCACATGCTCTGTTTCTCTTCACGCAGCCTGCTTTGCTATTCTCTCTGTCTTTCTCGATCGCTGTGGATACAATGGCAGTAGTCCCCGATGGATAGAGCTTTGTTGTAAAAAGTAGGAAAGAGAAACCACAGAGCGTGACATGTTTCATTTCTTATGAAACTCTGCCGTCTATTCGGCATGGAAAATGTACAATTTAGCAACAAATAGCAATTTCACAGGATAGTAAAACTGCTGGCAGCACCTCACTTTGAATATGTTATACAGTGTGGAACAAGAAAACTTAGTTCCAGCTGACGTATTTTGTCCTCGTTCTTTGGTTCTGTAAAAATGAGTTTTTATTCCAACCACCACTTCCGGCATAATACAGCAGGGCTGAATAGCTTTGGGTAGCAATATCTTTAAAAATCAGTCAAAGCATGACTTTGCTGTAACCAAGTGGATAACTGCATAAAAAAAAGAGTCAGTTGGGTCTTTTTTTCCTCTTACAACAGTTTCATTATTACTGCTCTTCCTTCAGTCCGATCATCCAGTGAGTAGATTCCAGTGTTTTATTAATGAATCAAATAATCCCCCTCAGTGCTGAAAGGGTTGGTAATAGTGCATATTCCACAGATAACCCACAATGAAGTAGGACATTCTATACTGCCTTTATCTAAGTGAAATTTATGTAATTTTATGTATACGAACTTAATTTAGCCTTGACATTTATTGTCTTTAAAGAAATCAGGATTACCTATCTATTAGTTTGGACATACTTTCAGCATAGAACAAACCAGTTTGTTTATACTCGTTATGAGCTGATGTAAAACAGGAGAGTTGAAGCCAAGCTGAAATCGGCGAGCGCAGCAAAACTAACAATGTTTCCACATTAAAAAGAGTCATTTCAGTTCAACACTGTTTCAGAAATAAGCAAACAAAAAGGTTTTTTTTAGGCCACTGAATAACATTGTTTCAGTGATATTCTTTAATTATTCCATTATCAAGGAAGGTTGCTGTAGCTACATTGTGCAGCAACCTAATTTTATGAGCTGACTTAGCAAAGTGGGCCTCTATCAGAAGTTTACTTCTGTGTAAATGCATCTGAAGTTCATATTGTCATGAGCCTGGGTTTTGACTCAGCGGTTTGTGTTTCTGAACTGTATTTTTATTGGTTCGGACCTGAGTTATTAGCTCTAGTTTCTTGGTAAAGTCTGAGTTAGTTATTTTCACTAGTCTTTAGTTTCCAGAGTTTACCTTTAGGTCATTGTGTCTCTCTGTTCTTTGTACTTGTCGTGTCTCGTATTCGAATTCTCTGAGTTCTTAGTTTCAGTTATTGGGTTTGGAGTTTTTTATTCTGTTTTTGCTCCACGGGTTCCAGCACTAAAGCTGTTTTTGAGTTTACCTATTGTCTCCGGAGTCCTGCATGTTGGGTCCTAACCTGCCTGCCACACAGCGTATTATGACACATATAAGTATCTTGTGCCAGAGTGGAGCACAATCACATCACTGGTATATGCGAACTTAAAATGTCATGGGCATACAAAACACGACAGAAATGTTGTTGAATATTCATATTCTTTAAGGTATGAAAGTATAATTAAGTTTTCTTCATGAATATGAAAAACTGCATCAAAATTTTAAACTGAATTTTGCCAGTTTATTGGTAACAAGAATGCAAAATGAATGCATTGTTTAACACAATAATCAATAAATCCTGTTTGCATAAAAGCTGTTTTGTCTGTTATTTCACTTTTTGTTGGACCTGTGCTAATTTAACTAATGATGTGGGGTTTTTTTTGGTTTTTTTCTGTCCTCATTGAAATACTAATAACATTAATTACATTTTTATTCAGCAATATTCCCTTTCTGTACAACTGCTCTGTTAAAAAAAATCTTTCTTTCCTCACAAGGGCAAATGGATATTTTGGATTTTGCATTACTACAGACAGAGAAAAAGACCCCGGCAGTCATACTAAAATGAGCCAGTGAGTAACACAAAAGCCTACTAGCTACAGTAAAAAAGCAGAAAAAAGTGATGTGCAAATGAAAGACAGGAGGTAAGCTGGGAAAAAAGCATGTCCAACAGCAATTTGGAATAAGCGTAGAGCGACAAAATTTTGATCTGTCTATTACAGCTTATTGCCCGAGGCATTCCTCTTTAATGTTGACTTCTAACTATCCCACTATGCTGCACTGACACGTCCCCTCTACCTGAGAAATATGATTTGACAATGAAAACTACAAATGACTAAATGTCTAGAAGGGAAAGGGTGAAGAAGAGTGATTGAGACAGAGAGGGAATTAGAACGAAGGGGAGCTGAGCCAGCAGTCGGCACAGAACTCCTTAAGCCCTGATAACACAAATTCCTTATTTCCTCCTGACTCTGGGCCAACCTCTTTCTCTTCAGACCTCTTTTCAAACCACACTTCCATTCTTTCCTGCTACTAGCTATTCAGCTTGAACTCTTCTTTCAAGTTGCTCTTCTTGATTTTGTTGCAGAGGTCTTCGATTTTCCTCACAGGTCATTGCAGTTCGCTCGGCTGCAGAATTAAATTTTCAGTTCTCACCCATTTCAGTAGAGTTACACTGACTCATCCTCCCCTTTCCAACTGTTAGTGCTCAGAAAGTCAACAGAGAAAGGAGCTCAAAAATAAAACAAAAGCAGGCTACACATCTAAATGTAAGACATGTAGTAAGTTATAAGATACAGCTTTTTGTGCTTTTATTAAATTTAAACAACATGCCACTGCAGTTATCTAAAACTAAACTAAAAACGAATTATTAAACAAAACAAAAAAAAGCAAAAACTGGAATTTTGAAAAAGATTAAACTGAAAGATTTTGTGAACTTGAAAGACTAACTATATATATATATATATATATATATATATATATATATATATCTATATATATATAT
>VVHJ01048588.1:0-13819 GCA_015107715.1 Tylochromis polylepis | reverse complement strand
TGCAGCTGCTGACATTAGTGAAAATAGAAGGAAATGTCTGTTTATTCCTCCTGTACATACTGAACTACTGTCTGCATCCACATTTCCCTCAACACTGACACAGTTTAGAGAAAAAGACACAGAGAGCTATAAATAGTCACGGCTTAAGCTATTTAACCTAAAGAAGTCCTGCTTTGCTGCTTCATTGTTGCTGTAGTTAATAAAGAATGATTGCGCAGCAGCTGAAGTCAATCAAAATCACATACAGCAGAATTTAAAGAGGAACACATTTAAGTTGCACAGTATGTTTTTATTTTTATTTTACCCATTATTAGATGCTCACAGAATATTTAAGCCTGGTAAGTCTGACCCTTTCATATAGAACGGTAATGTGGGAGTTAGAGTTAACTTCTCCCTTAGCTTTTTTTCACGATCAGAAGAGTTGATATTTTGGGATACAGTTAACAGAATCAAAAAGCAGAAGGAGCTGAATTTATTTCCAGCTGGTTGCTGATGTGACACCAAATCCATGAAGCTGCTCATGAGCAACGACGAATAAATAATAATCAAATAGGCACTTACAGCTTCAAGGGATCCTTACACAGACTGTTGAGAGTGGATGTGCATGGAAATGCCGTGGGTCACCTTAGTGTCTCAGATTTTTAAAATTTGAATCTTGAATCCATGTTTTTGTTCCCCACATGCATCTTTAAAGTTATTTATTACATTCTCCCTTTTCAGAGGGGGTTCCACAGTAATTCAGACCATGCATGTTAGTCGTGTGTACTGATGACTGAACCGGAAAGGATGTGCTCCGACAGTGAGTCATGGAACACTTTGGAGGAAAAAAAGTGACATTTTGAATGAGGTCTGTGTGATTTTTAACGCCCACGCAGCCTCAACTCTCACTGAGCAGCTCATGGATGCAGTGAGATGTAGATTTGGTCTAGATGGAGGGCTTAAACGTGGGAGACAAATGTAGCTGAGTGTGAATAACCACTGAGACAGAAAACGGCCCGATGTTAAACATGAGGACACACAGAGTATTGTGAAGCTCTGTGTGTTTCCAGCCATATATGGAGATGTTCCTGTGACTGAGGTCATTGACAGATAGCCATGACATCAGACACACACAGACACAGATTAATGTAGGTCAGTAATATAAACCGTAACACACAGAGGACTGTAAATATTTTAAGAGTGATGTATGTGCTGTGACACACCCGCGCACACACACACACACACAGAGACCCCCCCGGCGGGAGGAGGGCAGGATGGGGGTGTGTGAACAGCTTGTGACGTCTCCAGGCCATGATAACGTTCGCTAATTGGTTCCATCAGGCCTCAGTGTGTGTGTGTGTGTGTGTGTGAGTGTTCCGGTTGCAGTCACATACATCATGCCAGTATGTCTCAGTTTTAAGCAATTTTTTTCATGTCTTTCCAAAGAACTGTGACAAAAAAGCTGACATCTTTAAAAGAATGAAGACACAATACAGTCTGAGAACACATCAAATCAGATTTTCAAATAAACCTGTAAATAATCAAATGGTTTAAGGATGTGGAAACTAGAAGAGGTAAAATGTAAAAGAAATATTTGAGAGCAACAAATCTGAAGCGTTCACCTTGCTAACTTTTTTGTACACAAGGTCACACTTCCTAAAATGTTATCCTTCTGTTCACCCAGATGTCACTCAGGTGGATTGAATAGACTTATCAGAAGCGAGTTCAACTAATAAATCAACTTGTAGTTTACCTTATGTCATGAGTAGCATGTGATGGTAGAAAACATGGGAACCTGAATTCAGTTTATTAATTACAGCAAAGAGATATTTCCTCAGCATCAAGTCATGATCCGACTGAAGGTTCCTAAGAGAGCAGTGCATGGCACGCGAGCTGAAAAGCATGCACAAGAAGCACAAAGCAAAATCAAGAAAACCAAAAGTGAACACACACTCTGCTCAGAACAGCATCTACTTAAAAAGCACAAGAGTCCAAATGTAACTCGAGACTGAAATCAGAAAATGCTTTGTCAAAAGAAGTCTGTCCGATAATGACCTCAGTGAACAACGGTTGGGCTAAGGAATAAAAAGTTTTTGAAGTGGAAGTGAAACACGGTGGTGAAATATTCAAGTCTGGGTTGGGTTTTGTTTGATACCTTGGAGATGGACAACTCCACCAAATGGACCCCACCCTGATCAAGATGAAGTGCTTCTCCATTCTTCAGAGACATGCTCCACCCTCGTCTTTGCATCTTCATGGAGGATTCATATTGTATGAGGTTTGTGAGCTCAAGCACAGCTCAAAGCTTTTTAAGACCTACTCAGAGAAGGTCTGACCATCATGGACGCAACCTGTCAGGGACTGTCTGTTATGCTGACATTATAATACAAAGTTGGAAATAAATGCAAAATAGAAGTATAATAAATTGGTCTTCCGGATACTGATGGAAAAAAGTCTGTGGAGAACAACATTTGCTGTCAGCTTGTAGATGAGAGAGGAGATTGCGCCTCACCACACAGAGGAAGGACGACACTCTGACACCACATCCTGAAATCACTTCATGCCTTTGTGTGTGATGCATGGCACATGCATGTGACCTCACACATCCTTCAAAATGTGAAGGACACAAAAGCCCCTTTTCCATTAGTATCTACTCGGATCAACTCGACACAGCTCGACTCGGATCGACTGGTTCTCCATTACAATCAAGTACCTTCTAGTTTTCGTGGTTGTCGTTGTAGCAACACGGCCCATTATCCCGTGATGTAATTAGTATGTGACACGAACACTAAAACAAAGGTGGACATTGAGGCGAGAATGTACCTGCTGCTCGATCTGTGGCTTTTCATCAGACTCGGGGGACCACGGTGTTGTTTTTTGTAGCTATTTCCCTCGTTTCAAAAATGGCGGTTTTGATTCTCGTGAACGAGATGATGTCGTGACTCATTGCTAATGACCAGCCAGTCAGTGGCATGCAGTCTGACAAGGTCACATTTTAGTACCTAGTACCAGGTACTGTGACCCAATGGAAAACCGTGATGAACGATGTCGAGTCGATCTGAGTAGGTGCTAATGGAAAAGGGGCTAAACACAATCACAGAGGTTGATGGAAGGGCCCATTGATGCTCTCAGCATTGGTTGATTTGCACTTAAATAGTGCAGCGCTTTATCTTTTATCGACCTTTCATGTACTGAAGGAGTGAGTACTTCTTGTAGTATTCTCCTGGATGAAACACGCTGTCACCCATATAAAAACATCCTTCCAAATAGTTGAAGCATCCTCTCTGTATAGTCTGTGAATGTCCAAGCTTCTTTTCTGATATATTATTAAAATAGCAGTAAAAACCATCATGATCTCTTGTCTACAACCCAGCTGTGGCGACAGGGGGATCCGCACAAAGTTAGGCCAGTCTGTGCCAGCAGATGTGACCTCACTTGTACTACAGCCAATGGTGAGCATAAACGAGCCATAAGTGGTGCTGTACTCCTTTTACCCCAGATGTCAAACTTTCTGATCTAGGAGTGACACAACTTTTGCTCCTTAGCAAGGTAGAGACATTCATCCAACACTTGCAATACAGCATACTGGCTGCTTCTTGTTATTTTGAGGGTTTTTTTGTTTTGTTTTTGTTGGTTCTCAGATTCACAGACAGAGCCTGGTCTTTGTATGGCCTATTTAACCAGTCACAAATACACAGTAGTGGCTGTAAAGATTGCAAGTTTTAAAGGTTTGCTGCCCTGGCTCTTCCATGTCTTACCAACTTAGAAGTCTGACTTGAGGAGGCTCCAGCTGAAATATCACACCGGAAAGTTTTCAAATGGAAGACAGCCCGTGACTACATGCAGTGCACTACATGCAGGGTAAAGGAGAATTACTACTGTGCAAAAATATGAGTACAAGCAAGGCATTTAAGATTTTGCAAAGCATCTTGACATCCTCCAAGGATCAGTTGGTCATAATAACCAATTCATCAGTGTGGAAAGATCATTTTGCTGTTGCAGACATGAATTCATAGATGAATGTTAATTATTTTGTGGCAAGAGCATATTTCAAGGTCTGTCCTGAATCATCTCAGTGCAAGTCAGGGTCTTAACCTGGAAGAGAACTGCAGTGAGAGGAGTTACAGACTGGGCGGAAACATGGAAAAAAGGCCAAAAATAGTTGGACAAGAATAGTTGGGCTATAATTGAACTGAAGAAGAGAAACATCTTCAAGAATAAACCAAAGAGGATCCAGCTGTCTTTGACTCAACACTGTGAGCTGAACGACGCAGGAGTCCCAACTGTGAAACGCAATATAAATAAACTCGGTCCAGCAAAACTGGGTCAGAGTCCATACCATCTGTCTCATTTCAATACAATAATACAGTAATTAATAACAAGATCACAAGAATTCAAGTGTTTACTGTGTGGGTTTGTGTATGCATGGCCATGTGTTGAATTTTTAATGAGCTACAGGCCTGCAGCGGAAACACTGTGTGAGTATGTGTGTGTGTGTGTGTGTGTGTGTGTGTGTGTGTGTGTGTGTGTGTGTGTGTGTGTGTGTGTGTGTGTGTGTGTGTGTGTGTGAGTGTTCTCCCACAGGCAACACAAGCTGTTACTGAAGAAGATGCCTTCGGACACACACACACACACACACACACACACACAAATCTCTCCTGAGCTGAAATGATATTCGTGATTAACTTTATCAAAAAGAAAATGTATAAAAATATTCAAGGACATATTTTAGTCCCATTAGTCCAACTAGACAAAGCACAAATGTAAGCAACGAGTGTCAGACTGTATGACATCAGTCTCAGGGAAAGAAACTTTATTTCATGATCACAGTGGCTGAAAAAACTTTACAATGATGTGATTGTAAGAAATAACAATAATGCTATCAGCCAAGTTAATCTGACTTTACTGCACGTGAATCGTTTTTGGCACATTAAACATACTAAAGACACGTGTGCTTGGAGACTGAAAGAGCAACCACAAGTGTACAAAAACCTAAAAAAAAAGAACAATTACACAACATTTTTGTGATTATATTAAGTGCATTAATTTATTATCATTCAGCTATATTTTTTCTTTGTATTTAACCTCAATTTAACCAGGAAAATATCACTTCTTATATGAATCTCATTTACAGGACGTCCTGGCCGAGAAGGACTGCTGTGCAGTCAGTGGAGATGCATAAACTAGTAACACACACACAAATACACATAGAAAAATTCACTAAGTACACTAAAATACATAAATAAAATACAGATACAGATTTAAAACATAATCCATCATATCCTCCTGAGAACCGAGGGGGAAAAAAGTCAGTTGAACTTTTTTGTGATTGGACAGAAGTGAATGGGCTGAGTCACAGGAGGATAAGCACTGTGAAGATGTGTGCATATAAATAACATCACATCCGACACAGACATGAAGGTCAAAGGACTTGATTCTAAATTAAAACCCAGTGTCACTTTAAGTTTTCTCCCCAGTTGCGTAAAAGAGAGACCTCAAACTGTGTATTAAATTTCTGGTAAATTTCAAGCAGCGCAAAAAGCGCAAAAAGAGTCCAAAGAAGTCCAGACGCTTTTCTTTCCAAGCTCCTTAGAAGTCCAAAGAAAAGTAATCAGCTGGCCTGACCTGTAGTTACTCTTTGAACCTGCTGCAAAGAAACAAGGTTTTGGCTGGGTGGTGAAAGTAAATACTTGAAAAAAATAACAATCATCATTCACTGAATTTTCGAAGGTTTGATTTTGGGACACTTCTTCCTGAACACTCAGTGAGGGAAAAATGTAAACTTTGAATAACATAGCCTGATATCAAACTGACCCAAAACAATGAACAAGTTAAAATCAGCAGCCACAAACACCACTCTGAGACCTCTGCTGTAACAACAGTGCACATCAGGACACAGATGGACAGATACGCTGCCTCCAATTTACAGGAGACGCAGAGTTTCAGCCACATCCTCTGGCAAAGTCGTTGGTTATGATGTCACATCCTGTCTGAAACAACTGCCATTGTGCTCTCCGGGAAGTAAGTTTCCACGCAGAGCTTGTTCTTCCCATTTAGGGTGATTCAGTTCAGTCTGACACTCATGATGCTGCTGGACAGGAAAAGCCCCGATTAATATGCAAGGCAGTGATTATGCTGTTTTAGGTCAGTCAGACCTTTTTCCCACTTCAGAAGCTGGACAAGTTCATGGCCTACACTTCACATCAATAACAAAAACAAGCTTTTCAACTGATATTTGCTTATTTGACTAAAAATCAGAAGTCATTCACCTTAGAACCACTGACTGAAGAAACAAAACTTATCTCATGGTCTGATGTGCACATGGATGTTGCTAAAGATTAAATCTGTGCTTTTCAAACATTCTGGTTTACAAGTTTAAAAAAAGAAAAATGTGTGGGAGATTTACAAGTCATTAACAGTTCTACTAACCAGTGATTTCCCCTTAAAACCTCCCTTTCCTTCCACTTAAACAACTGTAATTACAGTGAGGGAAATAATTATTTGATCCCCTGCTGAATTTGTAAGTTTGCTCACTTAAAAAGAAACAAACTCAAAGCATTAGCTCCCTTCACTGTTTTTTAATAGGACTGAGGTCTGGACAGTGGCTAGGAAACTTCGTAACCTTAATGGGCTTCTTTAACCACTCCTTTTATCGGTATCTTTTGGGTCATTGCCATGCTGGAAGACGTATCCACAACCCATCTTCAGTGTTCTTGCTGAAAGAAGGAGGTTCTTGATTTTACAGTGCATTGCCCCATCAATGCAGTGAAGTCATCCTGTATCCTTAGCAGAAAAACAGCCCCAAATCATAATGTTTCCACATCGTGGCTGTGTGTACGGTGTTCTTTGGGTCATACGGCAATGACGGAGAAACTGGCATCCAGGTCCTGGAAAAGTTTGCTGCTGCATTTACCTGATTATTCTGTTGCAAAACGTTTATTTTAAGTATGGTGAAACTGTGATTTAATGATGGTTCTATTTATATAAAGGATATGAGTACTTTTTCTACCTGAAAGTAACAGCTGCTTGCTGGTGTTCTGAAAGCAAATGAAAAAGCAAAGCATTCTTGTAGCTGGATAACATACAGAGCTCACAAGGGTGACAGGGTGATGGTGGACATCATGAGCAAACTGCCTGCAGCACCAGAGCCTCGGGGTCCGTTCCTATTCCTCATTTTTCCATTCTCCCTCTGCGTTTCTTGTCTGTGTCTACTGTTAAAAGCCAATTAAAGCCATAAATGTCCTAAAATATAAGGAGACAGAATTTTAAAAAAATAAAAATAAAAATCCTGTTAACTTTTTATTTGCATACAGTCACTTTCTGATTTTACCATTATCTTCAGTGGTAATCTCAGCGAAATCATAGAAATGAGCCTTTTAGTGTTTAAATGCTCATGTCTCCCCCTGTAACTACACATTTTCTCACACACGATTACCCGAAATCAAGATGAAGTTATCTTTATATTTAGTTCACGTTTGTTGCTGTTGGTGGAGAATCTCAGCGGTTTTCTTATTCAGCGGTTTATCACTATAGTTGAATTTGGAAAAATTTTTAAGCCACAGAGTAAATAAAAATCCTTTTCTGGTGCTTTACTTGGAAATTTCTGTGACAGTCACTCAGAATTTGAGCATCGGTATTTAACCCTCATTTAATAATTAAGAAAATGCACAGATATGGGGTTGTTTGTTTTGCTGTATCTCAGAATCAGTGCCGCTGACTTTCAGAAGCATTTTTCCCGACCACCGGCCGTGTCTGGTTGAGTCCATTTGGACAGGATGAAATAAACTAGATACCAGTTACTAAGTGTTTACATTGGAAACAATGGAGGGAGCAGCAGCCACCTTAATAGACAAAACATTCCCCTGTCTGTTATTACACTGCACATGAAATGATTTCATCTTATACAGGGGTTTTTCCCAAGTGCTAACCTGCTCTGGAGCCGGTTATATTCAAGATAAGACAAAACAGACTGTGCACAAAATCAGCGCCCACTGACCAACCAGTTTCATGGAAAGGCCTGTGGTCTTCAGTACACAGGGTGGTGGTGGTGGGGGGGGTGTCTGTAGGTTTTTGTTTTTTTCTGATGCGTATCAATCAACAACAAAAAAAATGTTAGGAGCAACTTTGGCTGGAGCTCAGCTGGTAGAGCAGATTGTGTACCAACATGAAGATGGATGGAGCGATCCCTAATGCATACATTGGTGTGTGATTGTTAGATAAATATATAAAAGCACTGTATAAGTACTGCTCATTTACTTGATTTTGCTGTTTCCTGATTGACGCCAGCAAGTTTAAAGCAATGTTATTGTTCTGTAAGCTTTAATACAGTCATATGATCCTAAAACAGGCACCCAAGATTTATACTTTATACAAAAACTGCCAGTAATTTCTTCTCAGACCGTCTGACACTGCCCGGGACACAGACATCAAACAATGTGGGGTTTTTTTGTTTTTTTAATTAACAGACGATGTTATTCTAAATGTAGTCATACCCCAACTCCTCCTATGCCAGTGGTTTCCAAAGTGGGGGGCGCGCCCCCTGGGGCCATTGCAGGGGGGCGCGGTATGAATAAAAAAAAAGAATGCTTGGACACTGCTCGCATAATGGACCGGTTTTTGACGGGGCTCCCACACAAACACAAAGCAGAAGGTGAAGCATCGCCAAATATGCATCCAAACCAAAGACTAGAAAATATGATGAAGCACATCTTGCCTTTGGCTTCACCTGCACAACGGTGGTGCCAAGGTAGGTATCCCCGACAGAATTTGTTTCCCCTGCGTCGGGAGCACGCGCTGGGCTGTCCAAATCACGGACAAACAGTATCCCACAGTTGTTTATGTTTTGCACAGAGAGGCATTTTTTTTAATGTATTGATAGCAATGTTTAATATTCTTACACAGTGAAAAAAAACAACAACAACAACTACACGTAAAATAATTACACCATAAAGCTGATTTGTTTTTCTGTTATTTAAAAGAAGTAGTAGTTTATTTTATTGCTACCTGTAATTGATTGCAGTTTACTTTTATTTGTTTAATTGCTTACAAAAGGTTTGAGGCATGAAATAAACTGAAATGGAGTTTGAAAACAAAATATGGGTGTGTGTGTGGTTGGAGGATGTGTTTTTTTTTTTGGGGGGGGTGAAGATTTTCTTGTAAAACAAAGGGGGGCCTAGCAAAAACAGTTTGAGAACCACTGTCCTATGCTAACACAACACTGAGCTGTGATAATAAGACATGCACTCATACAGCACTTTTTAATCCTTTACTTATTGGATAATCTCACACACTGCCACTGTTGCATTCAACCTGTATTACCTTTAACCTCTTCATGTTTTTCTTATATATATATATATATATATATATATATATATATAGTTGATCATTGCTGTAATATCTGACACTCTCCAGCAAGCAGACCTGCTCATGTTTCTGATTGGTCGTGTGGTGCTAACACTGACTCTTTCTTGTGGACACGCTCTTGATTGTGAAACCCCAGTTTGACTTATCCAGCTGATAACCGCCTTCATGTGAACCTTAGCCAGACTGCTGATGTTAGGAGGAGTGGAGCCAGATAAGGAAAAGCTGTGCTGGGTATCTTGAACCTGATTTATAGCACAGGCTTCGGCCACAACGCTGCATTGTTTGCTCCGTAATACTGCAGCATATTGGCTAGAACAAGACAGGCTCATGGCCATGCAACAGTATTTTTCTCAATTATACAAACTGAATAACATGTTCATTATTACATTCATGCTAGCTTCTGTTTTATTGTTCATTTTTATTACTACTATGGTTTGTACTAGACTCCAACTGCCATGCACCTCTTTTAATAAAATGTAATTTTTCACTGTGTTCAAATGAACTGCACAGCGCGAGAGCCTTAAATGAACACCAAGGACTTTGTTCTGTCTGTTAGCCTGCAGTTTCATTAAGCTAACGAGCCTCAATTAATTATGTTAATGAGCTATAGTTAAAATCTCTCCTGGAGGGAAACAGATAGTCTGTTAACGAGCTGATGGCTGGTTTAAGCAGTCGTTAGCAGCTCTGTGTGTGGTGTGTGTGTGTGTTTGTGTGTGTGTTTGTGTAGTAGTAGTGCGAGATAAGCAGGTCAGGGCTAAAGAGAGATAAAATTCAGGATGAAGCCCCCCTCCTCATTCACAAACACACACGCACAAACACACAGACCTCTTCCTGTCTGGCAGGAGACAAGGTCTTGGGTGTGTGTCTGTGTGCTGGATCCAGCTGTTGGCTTCATTTCTGTGACCTCCTGTGGTGGGCGTGCATGCGTGTGTGTTGGGGGGAAGGAAGCGATGATGGGCTCCCACCAACATCATCTCTAATGAAGGCTGAGTGTGTGCGTCTGCTCGCAGAGAGCGATGGTCTGGCAGATGGAGGACATTTACCAAACAGGTTAAGTGAAGTCAGATTTGTGCTGACAAAATGCACAATTTAAACCATTTATGATGACTACTTCAGTTTGCTGATGACTGCTTCAGCGCTGCATTTTTTTGACTTTCTCGCTCATTTTCTAAAACCATGTAAATCCTTTTCTGTACAGGACCTCACTTTTCTAATTTAGTCTTTTTCTGAAAATGGTCACAGTTGTCCCAGTTTTTAAACAGTCTCATGCCTCCCCCTCTCTTCTCTTCTTTTATGGCCCTTTGGATAGTCTTTAATAACTTTTAATTACATTTCTTTGACCTGGCTCGATGGCACTTCACAAGAACTAGGTGTAACAGATCACTAGGTGTGTCTTATGTAGACTCTGTGCTCAGGAAGTGAGGCTTGTTCACTGGCAACAAAGGGGGAAGTTGCCTGTCACTATAATACACCAGTAGAAGCTGGAGGTCAGGGTGGAGGGATGGGTCAGCAAAACAGCAGACCTTGACAGCAGTTGGAATATTCCTCTTGGGAAGTGGTGCTTGGGGAAGCCAAACCCTAACCATCATTCACATCGTGAAACTGATTTCTTTTTCAGCAATTTCTAATAAGTTGTGGCTGATTGAATGTTAATAAAATCACTATTCCTCTAACTGTGCGGTGTGTGGGGCACAACAATGCACACTGTGTAAAAACTGTGTGCGTTTAACCTAAAAAAGCTAAAAATTCATACACTGTTGAGACATCAACAGCAATGTAAAGCACTGTGAGGTGGGTGTTGCTGTAACTTGGCACTATACAAATAAAACTAAATTTAGACATTTAATGTTTACTCTGGTATAGTATACTAACTTAGTTAAAGAAGTTGGTATAACTTGTCCATCCTAAGCTGACATTATTTAGGTTTTTATAGGACACATTTTTGCATAATTTTTTAATGTAATGTCTGCTTTCCAAATTTTACATCTTCATGAAAAGTACCCGAGTATCTGTTTGCTCCATGCACAGTGCACACATACTTTCCAAAGGTTATTGTGCTGAACTCTCTCAGAGTCTCTGAAAAGCTATCAAAGACTCATTTTTGTGGTGTCACAAAAAATTAAATAAAGGGAGGTGAAATGTTTGAATTTTAGGAGCATCCTGTCTACATCAGGTTTGTTTGAGCTGAGTGAAGATTTTGCATCCCTGCTTCCTCTGGCATCATGCAAACATTGATAAGCATGGATAACCTATCAGATCATTGGCAGCTGCAATTTTTGAAGATAGGTAAAGTGCTCTCCACTAACTGCATATCTACCCTTTTTCAATAATTTAAGTAAGTTTAAATCAGTCTTTTACAGACTTTGTGAATTCTATGGCAAGCCAAATCAGCAATATAATGTGGATCAGTCAGTAATTGCCCCTAGTAAGAATTTTTATTCAAAGCATTTATGCCATTCTGATATCTCTCATTGAATTTTGACTAGTCAAAATAATAATTACAAACAATTATAACTAAGCTTTTTTTTAATCTATAACATGCCAGCAAGTTGATTAATAACAGCAAGTTGGAGTATATTTTCTGTCAAATATTGATCACTATAGATATTTGAAAGTGATCAGTATGTATAGTGAACACTATAAATATTGTGGTGATCGCTGTAGACAGTGATCACTATAATCACTATTATAGTGATTATATAATAGTGATAGTTGCTCAACTTTATATTGAGCAACTATAACGTCGCTTTTGTGCACTTTATAGTCTGTTTTGTCCTGTATTGTCTGTTTAATGTACGCAAGGGGGCAGTGAGAAACGTAATTTCGATTCCTTTGTATGACTAGTTCATGTGAAGAAATTGACAGTAAAACTGACTTTGACTTTGACTATTATGTTATCACATCAAAGGCATTTCATTATCCAGTGGTGGAAGTAAAACTAGCAAATCCATAGTATAAGAATATTCCAGTATATTAAAAGGTAATAGTAAAAATATTAGCAGCTCCATAACAAAACAAAGTATTCACCAGTTAGCAGCTTGTTTGATGGTGTAGCTTATCTAAGGATTCTTAATACTGTTGTGTATATTAATCTTAACAGTATATTGTAATGTAGAAGACATGTTTTAGGTCATATGTTTTAAATCTGACCTGAAAAATCAACTTAAACAAACTGAAAACTGGACTCAAGCAATGTAAATTAAGCACTCAAGGGTTCAACACAAAACTTGCAGCCTGTTGTTTTTATGCTCATCTCAATTCATCCTGGAGCGAGGTACAAAGTCACTCAAGAATTTAAAGAAGAATATACCAGTTATAGTTTAGATTTTTGTGATTTGGGGGATTCATGAAGGTGTGACTTCTTATCTAACCAACCTTTTCTTCCCTAGCTAGTATATCATTGTCACACCGTCCCCTTTTCTCTTGTCCATTTAAAAGGAAGCAAAGGTGGGGCTTTACACATTAAATTCTGCTTAGAAGAAGGAAGATAAAACAATGAGTGGCTGCGTGGGAGAGATTGAGGGAGGCAGGAAGGCAGAGTTACAGGAGTGTGTATTTTTCAGTAAAGCATGTTCAGGATGTTGTTTTTCTCACTGACAAAAAGATCAAGAGTTCAACTCTTATTTTGACACAAGGTCGGCATGCCGTGCTTTTATTTTGATGTTGTTAAAAAGGGAAGACCTTGACAGATGAACATCCTGTGACAACGGGAAGAGGGAGAGGCACAAACATGAGCCATCAGCTGTCCAGTGTTGCAGCAAAACTTCTATCCCTACTGTGGAAGAGCAAAAAGGAAGTTTGATGCAGTTGGCATGGTTACTGAGGTATTTACATCAGCTGAGGGGAAGCAGTGGTTAGCGGGGTGAACTTTGACCTTGGGTTACTATGTAATCACAGACATTTTACTGAGAGTTTCTCTGGAGAAACTAAAAATGCATTAAAAAAAAAACTCTCAGACCAAAATGAGCAAAACTAACCAGTCACTAGAGTCTGCCAATAACTTGTCAGGTACGTACCTGACAAGTTATTGGACACGGATGTAAACAAAAGTGTTTTTCCTTCAGGAATAACCACACTGGTGAAAACAAGGAAAAGTGTGTGATGTGGTTAAAGACAGTTCTAAGGCTTCCTCATACCTCTGAGACACATGACACTGTAAGATAGCTTGACCAAAGTGGCTGAAGAAGGGCAGGAGACAGATGCTGTCCAGTGTAGCAAGTGATTTATTAATAACATTGTGACCAAAAAATATTTACAAAAATCAAAAACTCAATAACTCCAAAGTTAACTCAGTGTAAAGAAACATAACTAAACTTAAACCAACAAAAATTAACATCAAGTGTACTCATCTACACTGGTCTGGTCCTCTCTCCTTGAACACCCAAGATCCTCTGGTTAAATACCCCAGCTATCCAACCAATCTTCCCCTATGGAATATTCCACTCAATCGGAGAGGCTTAAACATTACCAAAATAAT